>JAVTVY010027551.1:0-11387 GCA_036873755.1 Hanleya hanleyi
TTTAACCATGGAATTTCCTTTTCAAATGAATCCACGATCAGCCTTGGCAAATACAGCCCGCCATCAGACCAAAATAATACTTCAGAGTTGGATACGTCAGACATGAACCTAGGTGCCAACTCACTCTTCAAAACCATTACAATCGCGACAGAAAAGTGTCCTGCCAATTTTCTTTTTGCTCACCTAAATATAAACAGTGTGAGAAATAAGTTTGGTCATATCCACTTACTAAACTCTGGAAATAAACTACGCACTTATCAATTATTCAAAAATATTTTTTGCATGAAGCCATATTTGCTAAATATACAAGTATTCAAATATCGTCAGGCGCTAGCCAAGTTTAGATTAAGTACTCACAAACTAAATATAGAAAAGGGGAGATACACCGGTATTTCAGTTCTTGATCGGACTTGAGATTTCTGTCCAAGAATTGAAGACGAAATACATATTCTATTAGAATGCCCTCAATTTAATAATCAGCGAGTTGAGTTGTTGACACTGGCTAGGGGCTCATCTGTTCACTTTAATAGTCTATCTGTGGATGAGAAATTCATTTGGTTAATGACGTGTGAAAATGAGTCCATTTGTTTTAATGTAGCAAAATTAATTGCTGAAATTTTGGATTTGCGGCAGTAGCCAGCTAGAGTTTTTTCATGAAACAGTTTATCATATATTCATTATGGATCATTTTCATCCATGCATTAAGGTTTCTATTGTAAGTGTCTCCTGGTCACCCCAACTTGGCTGGGCTAGTTATCAGGTGGAGGTCGAGAATGGACCCGGTTTTCCACTCAACCTGGCGGCCTGACCGGGCTTGGTGGGATTTCGGACCACTGTGGGTAGCGGTCGTCAATAGGAGAGTGGAATTGAGCCATCTCGGGCGATCGCTTCCCGCATGTGAACTGAAATTATGGCCAGAAGACACTTATTCACCCTGTTTCCGTATGTTATTAACATTGTTAAATGAATTGTTGTTTCCGGGAATAATCAATGTCAATGACGGGGGGGGGGAGACTGTGATTGTATGCCTCTAGAGGGCGCTGTGATCAGCTGAATAAACTATTCTATTCTATTCTATTTTATCCACGATTGGTGCATGCTGGTCTAAAACTTCATTGAGCAGCTTATTAAATGCCCATAGGCGGTCATCACAATCATCAAACACATTACAAACTGACCACGGCGTGCACATAATATCTCGCTTAAAATCATTTTCCTGGAAGTTTTTATAACTCCTGTAAACAATAGTTCTCGGTTTGGCCCGTTTACAATGGACCTTAAACACAGTATATATCAGTCTGTGTCCATCATTCACCCCAGTGTCAATTGTCCCTGATTTGACAAGTCTGGCGATATTTGTAGTTAGTATAATGTCTATTAGAGATGATCCATCTTTATGGTAGTAAGTGGGCTCCTTGATTACATTTCGTAGATCATAAGTTGCTGATACAAACTCTATAGGTTTAGACTTGGATTCTACATTCATATCACAATTGAAGTCTCCCACAATATAAATGTTGTCATATGTTGTGACAATCACCCTCTATGAAGGCTTGGCCGATTGTTTTATTATTGGAGAAAGCAAGATTGATAGTTATATTGATAGCAAGATTGATAGTTATATTGATAGCAAGATTGATAGTTATATTGATAGCAAGATTGATAGTTATATTGAGAGAGAGAGAGAGAATTAGGGTTTAACGTCGCATTCAGCAATATTTCAGCTATATAGCGACTAGTTATATTGATAGCAAGATTGATAGTTATATTGATAGCAAGATTGATAGTTATATTGATAGCAAGATTGATAGTTATATTGATAGCAAGATTGATAGGTATATTGATAGCAAGATTGATAGTTATATTACTAAATTCCAGCTGACTATACCTAACTATAGTATGTATAGGAGGGGCCGAAATGGTCATGGAGGAGGTCGTTTGTTATATCTGAGATCAGACCTTCCTTCGAAAAGGCTTGAAGACCTTGAATCCTCCCATGCGGAGAGCCTACTTATTAAAGTCACCTTGCCAAAGCAGTCGTGGGTTATTCTGGCATTATATCGACCCAAGACTGTTAACTGTGATCTGTTTATGCGGGAAACTACGCGAATGCTTGATAGGGCATTACAGATTAGTGAAAACATTCTTGTTGTGGGAGATCTAAATGTAGATCTCTCCACACACGGCTGTAATAATTCAGCCCTACGGGACCTGCGTGATCTGTTTGATTTAAAGAACCTAGTCACAAAACCCAGTTGTTTCAAAACTGAACGCGGTACCCTTATTGATGGCTTTTTAACCAACCAGCCAAACTAGTTCCAGAAGACCGATTCATTCGATTGTGGCCTGAGAGATTTTCATCATGTAATTCGGATACAACGCAGACAACCGAAATGGATCACCTACAGATCGTACAAACATTTCAATAACTATGATTTCGAGGAGCACGTCAGTCAGACCCCCTTTCACATTGCACATACTTTTGATGATATTGACGACCAGAACTGGGCTTTCAATTGGTTACTGTGTGATGTAATCGACAAGCATGTCCCAGTCAAGCGGAAAAAACTGTGCTTCCAACACGTACCTTACATTAACTCTGAGTTACGTAAGGCTACTCTGAAGAGTGCTCCGAAATCGGTATTACAAATTACAAACTCCAGCTAATTGGGCCCTTTACAGGACACAGCGTAATCTGTGTGTAAAATTCCAGAGAAAATCTATTAAAGAGTATTTCGACGAAATGTGGACCTAAAAACAAGAAATTTTGTCCGAAAAGGGAGCAATAGATAACTGTGATATTGTCATACATGGCGGCGACCGACTGGTTACAAACACTCAAGATTTATGTGATATTTTTAATGACTACTATGTAAATATAGCCAATGACAATGGAAATGCAAATCTCACAAGCGACGCTGATGGTATTTCACAAAACTTTGATCACCAATCAGTCAGCTGAAAATGTTTTAGGTTTAAATGTGTATCCAAAATGAAGTTTGCGACAGGCTACTTCAGCGTGATAGTCGTAAGGCAGCAGGTGCTGAATTTTGCACGCTGTCACACCGTTCATACCTCCCGCGCTAACAAAAATCATTAATGAGAGTATCTCTTCTGCTGTTTCCCAGCTGATCTGAAACAAACTAAGTTTTGGAGGTCCTACGAGCGAAATTATCCATTTCGCCGGAAGCACGTGGCCGCACTTATATATTTCGACTGTGCACGTGAACACAAAACACCGCTGAAATTTCGCCATTTTGCCTCCGACGTCACAAGGAAATAAAGATAATTCAATAGAAAATAAACTACAGCAGATATTAAATTCAAATTTTCCACAAATACACAGTTAGATACGTACATTTAAGTCCACCTGTTGGCAAAGAAATCGAATTCAGCGCTTTGGAATCACACAGGTCGGAATGTGACAGTGCGTGCTTCATTCCCAAACAAGGTGACCCATCACAACTCATACGCGCAAGTAGCTATGTCGAAGATATTGTCCATAACATGTATAATCTTTGGAACCCTCCCTAGAGATGTACTATTTCCAGCCGCCTTACTCTAATATCCTGTCGCCGCCTTCTCGAGAAATCGCGCGAGATTTTGATAATTGTTGAAAGTGAGGGAAAAAAGATTATTCGTCTAATTACATCAAATTTAGACAACAAAGATGGTATTATAGTGAATTTCGGTGAGTAGCACTCCGATCTGAATGATTCTGCATTCCGATCGCATGTTCTGAAAGCATTTGTCGATGAAAATAGGCGAGCGTAAACGTGTGTAGATGAATGGCCGTGTGCCAACAACAACAACAATACGAAACAACAACAACATGTTGAATGACTGTCTCATTCAGATGACTTTGATTGACAGGAGTAGTAGAGTTACAGTATTTCAAGTCGTACTCAAGCCTCCCAAATACTCATAGCCTCCGCGATCCACCATCACCCACCGAGCGCTGTCATACGTCATTGTTGGTTTTTATTCGTATAAATTATTGCGTCTGGATATTAATAAATTACATATAATGCTACCTGAATATAATATTAAAGATCTACATACGGTATTATAAATAAATCTTCCGGATTCATACGGTAATCGTTTAAATAGTCTATATTTGAGGTTTTATTCCGCTTTTACAAAAGGTGGTATTTCGTATAGGTCCTATAGTACGGATTCATAGCAAGAAAACTGTGTACATTCATATATATTGTAGACAGTTAAGTTTTTACAAATTGCAATTAATATTAACGAACACTCGGTGACACTAATTACGGTATGTAGTCAACCTCGCTGTATTAGAGGCATGGTATATAATTGTATTGATTTTAATTCCTGTCAATGCGAAGGGCGTGTATTTTGGTAACAGGTGTGATCCCATAACAGAAATCGCTCGGTCTGGATATAAACGTGTGTTTCAATTATAGCGCGTAGAACTCGATTGCAATTAGTATATGATAATATTGGGGGTTTGAGTGTTTATATTTACAGACCGATATCGCTTTAATTAGGGGTAATTATACATTCAGCGTATAGCGAGAGTTGAAGGGGGATATCGTGAGATAGATCATTATTTGAGAATTGTTCGTCGAAATATATATATATCTCTAATAGAATTCCACTTATAGTCTACTTCGGAATGGCGAATTTACTGAAAAGTATCAGCGAACCTAGAGAATTGTCCGTAAGTATTGTAATTTTATCGCGATCTATACTCGCGGATAATACCGACTTTGTCGATATAACGATGTACATAGCGAACGGTGTTGTAAATGTTCGATTATAACTGATTTGAATACAAGGGCTACGCACTTTTAATATTCCAACTCTATATTTTTTATAGGCTAACAACTCTACGTGGGTCGGATTCGTACGAGAAAATACGGACATTTTAGGTAGTTCCGGTTGACCTAGTTTGGAGACTGTATTCGCCATAGCTGGGGTGGTTGAAACACGACCCGTTTATAATGACGATGATTGGAATGCGGGTATAAGGAGTCCAACGACCTTGCTTCTAAATAATTCCCCTTCACTTCCGGAGATTAAAACACGTAAATGTGTAGAAGGATTATCCCGTTTATTCGCGCCCCGAGTTTGCAAAAGCTGTAATCAGCCATTAAGCGTCGAAGTTTGCGGAAAATGTCGCGTTAGTTTATGCCGAGATTGCGCGTGTTTCGCCCGACAGGTGTCATTCGGGGTTTTTATGTGTCCGAGCTGTTGGAATTGTCCGTTTTGTGGTTATTGGGGAATGAAACTTTCCAAATAATCAAAACCCGTGATAACGATAAACAACTACTACACATATCTTTGGGGGGACTATTGTTGGATTTGTGTGGATTTTAAGAACTTTTCATGAACTTTTAGGAACTAGTCTTGGACTAGTCTTGGTCTATTGTTGGATTTGTGTGGATTTTAAGAACTTTTCATGAACTTTTAGGGATTATTCTTGGACTAGTCTTGGACTATTGTTGGATTTTAAGAACTTTTCACACACACACACACACACACACACACACGCACACGCGCACACACACACACACACACACACGCACGCACACGCACACGCACACACACACACACACACGCGCACGCACACGCACGCGCACACACACATACACACACACACACACACACACACGTGTGTTTGGACTAGTCTTGGACTATTGTTGGATTTGTATGGATTTTTAGGAACTTTACATGAACTTTTAGGGACTAGTCTTGGACTATTGCTGGACTAGTCTTGGACTAGTCTTGGATTTGTGTGGAGTTTTAGGAACTTTTCATGAACTTTTAGGGACTAGTCTTGGACTATTGCTGGACTAGTCTTGGACTAGTCTTGGACTATTGTTGGATTTGTGTGGAGTTTAAGGAACTTTTCATGAACTTTTAGGGACTAGTCTTGGTCTAGTCTTGGACTATTGTTGGACTAGTCTTGGACTATTGTTGGATTTGTGTGGAGTTTTAGGAACTTTTCATGAACTTTTAGGGACTAGTCTTGGACTATTGCTGGACTAGTCTTGGACTAGTCTTGGATTTGTGTGGAGTTTTAGGAACTTTTCATGAACTTTTAGGGACTAGTCTTGGACTATTGCTGGACTAGTCTTGGACTATTGTTGGATTTGTGTGGAGTTTAAGGAACTTTTCATGAACTTTGAGGGACTAGTCTTGGTCTAGTCTTGGACTATTGTTGGACTAGTCTTGGACTATTGTTGGATTTGTGTGGAGTTTTAGGAACTTTTCATGAACTTTGAGGGACTAGCCTTGGACTAGTCTTGGACTATTGTTGGACTAGTCTTGGACTAGTCTTGGACTATTGTTGGACTTGCGTAGATTTTTAGGAACTTTTCATGAACTTTGAGGGAGTAGTCTTGGACTATTGTTGGACTAGTTTTGGACTAGTCTTGGACTATTGTTGGACTTGTGTGGATTTTTAGGAACTTTTCATGAACTTTGAGGGACTAGTCTTGGACTATTGTTGGACTATTGTTGGACTAGTCTTGGACTAGTCTTGGACTATTGTTGGACTAGTCTTGGACTAGTCTTGGACTATTGTTGGACTAGTCTTGGACTATTGTTGGACTTGCGTAGATTTTTAGGAACTTTTCATGAACTTTGAGGGACTATTCTTGGACTATTGTTGGACTAGTTTTGGACTAGTCTTGGACTATTGTTGGACTAGTTTTGGACTAGTCTTGGACTATTGTTGGACTTGTGTGGATTTTTAGGAACTTTTCATGAACTTTTGTGGAAAACAATAAAGAGCTGCTACACCTATCTATGGATGGTATATTTATTATCACTGGATACTCGTTGTAACCGACTATCGCCCATATAAAGGCATATCGAAACAGTGACTGAAAGAAAGAAGAACGCAACATCGGTTGTTAAAGTTCAAAGTATATTTTTATTTATACAAATTAATTTAGTAATGACAGTTTCAAAACGAAAATATAAACTGAACAATCATTTATTTTTTAAAAGTGTTATAATTCAGTAGATGTAAGTACCATCGCGATTTGATGTATTATTTGGGAAAAAATATATGATATTTTTCACTCGTGATTCTACTCATTCATACATCCATTCATCCGTCTGTGCATATGTTAGAAGTCTCTCTTTCGAGATAATTGTGGCCATATTTTCCATACAAGGAAAAATGGCCTTGGGTGGTATGTTCTCACTTAGCCCAGTGGTAAATCTCTTCTCTCCGTGTGCAAAGATCGCAGCTGGCCAAGGGAACCCCTTCAAGACAGGTTAGACAGCGCCTGCGGTGGTAACCCACATCCAAGGGCTGTCCTCTTGTTGAACTGTACCCCACACTGAAGAAATCGTCTATCTGCTCCATGGTTATGGGTAGGCATCTTCTGATAACGCTTTTTCGGGGTCGGGCGGGAACGGATACCTTTTCGTCTGGCTTCGACGATTGGTCGTCTGCTTTGTAATTTGTTGGCTTCTCCATTTGATCGACTCTGCTATACGCTGTGAGAATATACATCTAGCATCCGTGTTACCGAATTTATAACTTGTGGAAGGAGGCGGGGTTACTGAACACTCAGTCAATGCATGTCGAAAGGAATAATATGTAACACATGCGCATATACATCCACATTAATTAATTCCCTTCGACATGCATTGACTGAGTGTTCAGTAACCCCGCCTCCTTCCACAAGTTATAAATTCGGTAACACGGATGCTAGATGTATATTCTCACAGCGTATAGCAGAGTCGATCAAATGGAGAAGCCAACAAATTACAAAGCAGACGACCAATCGTCGAAGCCAGACGAAAAGGTATCCGTTCCCGCCCGACCCCGAAAAAGCGTTATCAGAAGATGCCCACCCATAACCATGGAACAGATAGACGATTTCTTTAGTGTGGGGTACAGTTCAACAAGAGGACAGCCCTTGGATATGGGTTACCACCGCAGGCGCTGTCTAACCTGTCTTGAAAGGGTTCCCTTGGCCCGCTGCGATCTTTGCACACGGAGAGAAGAGATTTACCACTGGGCTAAGTGAGAACCTACCACCCAAGGCCATTTTTCCTTGTATGGAAAATATGGCCACAATTATCTCGAAAGAGAGACTTCTAACATATGCACAGACAGATGAATGGATGTATGAATGAGTAGAATCACGAGTGAAAAATACCATATATTTTTTTTTCCCAAATAATACATCAAATCGCGATGGTACTTACACCTACTGAATTATAACACTTTTAAAAAATAAATGATTGTTCAGTTTATATTTTCGTTTTGAAACTATCATTACTAAATTAATTTGTATAAATAAAAATATACTTTGAACTTTAACAACCGATGTTGCGTTCTTCTTTCTTTCAGTCACCGTTTCGATATGACTTGATACGGGCGATAGTCGGTTACAACGAGTATCCAGTGATAATAAATATATCATTCATAGATTGGTGTAGCAGTTCTTTATTGTTTTCCACAAAAGTTCATGAAAAGTTCTTAAAATCCACACACAAATCCAAGAATATTTCAAGAATAGTCCCTAAAAGTTCATGAAAAGTTCTTAAAATCCACACAAATCCAAGAATAGTCCAAGAAAAGTCCCTCACTCACTCACTCACTCACTCACTCACTCACTCACTGTCCCCAAAAGTTCATGAAAAGTTCCTAAAATCCACACAAGTCCAAGTTTAGTCCAAGAAAAGTCCCTCACTCACTCACTCACTCACTCACTCACTGTCCCCAAAAGTTCATGAAAAGTTCTTAAAATCCACACAAATCCAAGAATAGTCCAAGACTAGTCCAAGCTTAGTCCAAGAAAAGTCCCTCACTCACTCACTCACTCACTCACTGTCCCCAAAAGTTCATGAAAAGTTCTTAAAATCCATACAAATCCAAGAATAGTCCAAGACTAGTCCAAGCCTAGTCCAAGAAAAGTCACTCACTCACTGTCCCCAAAAGTTCATGAAAAGTTCTTAAAATCCACACAAATCCAACAATAGTCCGAGGAAGTCCCTCACTCACTCACTCACTCACTATCCCAAAAGTTCATGAAAAGTTTTTAAAAGTTCCCAAAGCTCATGAAAAGTTCTTAAAAGTCAAAGAAAAAGCCCTCACTCACTCACTCACTCACTCACTCACTCACTCACACTCTGACCGACCCTCGCATATACTATGTATAACGACACATGTCAATACCTCTTACATGTATATGTGTAATGAGATCAAAATAACAGAGAAAACTGCATGGATTGAATGAACCGCAATTTTGTTCTTAAGGCTCTAGTTTTGTTGGCTATAAGATAAAGGGTAAAAATATATGTACTTCAGGTCAAACTGTTGGCTACCATGGTGATCAAAACGGACAATTGCAACAGCTCGGACACATAAAAACCCCGAATGACACCTGTCGGGCGAAACACGCGCAATCTCGGCATAAACTAACGCGACATTTTCCGCAAACTTCGACGCTTAATGACTGATTACAGCTTTTGCAAACTCGGGGCGCGAATAAACGGGATAATCCTTCTACACATTTACGTGTTTTAATCTCCGGAAGTGAAGGGGAATTATTTAGAAGCAAGGTCGTTGGACTCCTTATACCCGCATTCCAATCATCGTCATTATAAACGGGCCGTGTTTCAACCACCCCATCTATGGCGAATACAGTCTCCAAACTAGGCCAACCGGAACTACCTAAAATGTCCACATTTTCTCGTACGAATCCGGCCCACGTAGAGTTGTTAGCCTATAAAAAATATAGAGTTGGAATATTAAAAGTGCGTAGCCCTTGTATTCAAATCAGTTATAATCGAATATTTACAACACCGTTCGCTATGTACATCGTTATATCGACAAAGTCGGTATTATCCGCGAGTAGATCCCGATAAAATTACAATACTTACGGACAATTCTCTAGGCTCGCTGATATTTTTCAGTAAATTCGCCATTCCGAAGTAGACTATAAGTGGAATTCTATTAGAGATATATATACATATTTCGACGAATAATTCTCAAATAGTGATCTATCTCACGATATGGCCCTTCAACTCTCGCTATACGCTGAATGTATAATTACCCCTAATTAAAGCGATATCGGTCTGTAAATATAAACACTCAAACCCCAATATTATCATATACTAATTGCAATCGAGTTCTACGCGCTATAATTGAAACACACGTTTATATCCAGACCGAGCGATTTCTGTTATGGGATCACACCTGTTACCAAAATACACGCCCTTCGCATTGACAGGAATTAAAATCAATACAATTATATACCATGACCAGCTTCTAATACAGCGAGGTTGACTACAAACCGTAATTAGTAGTCGAGTGTCACCGAGTGTTCGTTAATATTAATTGCAATTTGTAAAAACTTAACTGTCTACAATATATATGAACGTACAGAGTTTTCTTGCTATGAACCCGTACTATAGGACCTATACGAAATACCACCTTTTGTAAAAGCGGAATAAAACCTCAAATATAGACTATTTAAACGATTAACGTATGAATCCGGAAGATTTATTTATAATACCGTATGTAGATCTTAATATTATATTCAGGTAGCATTATATGTAATTTATTAATATCCAGACGCAATAATTTATACGAATAAAAACCAACAATGACGTATGACAGCGCTCGGTGGGTGATGGTGGATCGCGGAGGCTATGAGTATTAGTCCGTGAGCTACAGGGGCTCACCTTGCACCCCCCCCCCACTACAGACCGAAACTATGTTTTTTATGTGCTTTAGGACATGTCAAATAAGAAACAATTTGTTAACAGTCGATAAACTGGGACTCACTACCCTTTTAATCACTTTGAAATTACTCCTGTGTTAATAAGTACAATTTTTGTGACAATAGGGGGTAGGGTTACAAGAATAGTCTTATCTTCCATAAGTATTATCCAATCTTTATAATGTTGGCCACATATTATTCAGCATTGATTGCTGCATCGAATATTTACAAGATAATATCACTATTTGTTGGGTATGACGTCACACAGGGACCATACATACAAAAGCAGCAGTAGTAGCGAAAGCGGGCGTTTTGGGGTGCGTGAGGGTGTGCTTGAGCGATTGAGGGATCATTCTTGGTTCGAATGCGTCGGGTGAGGTGTCAAAGTGAAGCCCTCGGTATGTAGACCACGGCTTGAGGGATCTCCACATGATCTGTGATGTCATTGGTGACGTCATCAGTAGGAGTAGTAGACAAAGTAGGCATTTTGAGAATGCAGAGGAAGGTTTTTGGGGTAGAGATGGACCATCCGTGGTCTAAATGGACCGTGTGGGGTGTCCCTCTGCATCTACATGCAGAGAGTTACAAGATGACACCCGACACGGTCCATTTAGACCACAGATGGTACATCTCTACCCCAAAACCCTTCCTCCGCATCCTCAAATGCCT
>JAVTVY010027552.1:0-11544 GCA_036873755.1 Hanleya hanleyi
GTACATTCTCCTTATATGTTCAGAAACCTTACAACCATTTTATCTGGAGGACTGGAAGGAAAACTGGCCAGGAAACACTAAATCTGTCAATTTGTGCATTTAATCTCCTTGACAACGGTAACAACAACAACGTAAGCCATAATTCTGAGCACTTTGGTTTATTCGAATCGGTTTCATGCGCTTGCAACGGCTTGTACAGCCCCCATAAATGTTTCAGAAACCCAACAACTATTAAATTCCTACGACTGGACGTCTGTGGATATAAATGTTTGTTTTTCTCTGTGATTACAACAACAACGTGAACAACTCACAAACTCCAAAAGTCCATCCTAAACAAAGTTGAATGCCTCCTAAAACGAGAAGCGGTACGAAGAACACTACACTCAACACAAACGACACTACACAGAAATCAGATTTTTTGGTTATACCAGAAAAATCAAGAAAAACTGTAAAAAGACAGGAAATAAAACGACGAAAAATTCCTTCACCGAATCAAGACATTACATCTCCTTCACTGGATCAAAAAACTGTATCAAAATGTAAACTAAACTCTTGTCCATGCCAGCGTGATCTCGACGAAATTTATGACTGGATAGATTGTGACAGGACAATGGTGGCACGTCGACTGTGTCTCACTTAGTGCAATTATCAGCAAGCTCATCGAATTTTCTGGCATTCATTATGCTTGTCCCCTGTGCATCGTAAATAATTTACCAACACATAAGGAGGAGTACAATCATAACAACAAACCTGCCACGGCTAACCAAAGCTCCAAAGACTTACCTACCGTTAACCTTCCAGCCGCAACTAGCATCTCTACCTCTACCGAAAAGGCACCCAGCGTAAAGACAAACAGCAATATCCACAGTTATCGCTGGAGAGACAAACTGGTTGGTCAACCTGACAATATCCTCATAATTGACGGGATTAAAAATCCTAAAAAGTACTCTGAAAGTAACGAAATAAAAAAGGAGATCCTCACACACAAACCTGAGGCGAACATTGGTTTTACCTACCTCCTACCCCGGGGTGGTATAGCTATTCATTATAAGGACAGCAAAGACAAACTTCTACTTGAGAGCGACTGGCCCGATGAAGCTTTCAACGGCAGTGGGCACTTTCTCGACATTCATAAAACTGGACCTTCACCAAAGTGCGTTCTAAAGGACGTTGACCCTTCTGTGGAATGCAGCAAAATCTGTGAAGCAATTTCAACCCAGACCAACATCACCCCAAAAGAAATTAGACGATTACGCTATCGGGACTCTGGAAAATCCCTTCCAATTGTGACAGTCACCTGCGCTAACAATCCTGACCTGAAGACTCTAACTGAAACACAGCTAATCATAGAAGGGAAACCAGTACGAGTGGAACCCTATAGGAGCAAACGATTCACTCCTCTACGGTGTTTCAACTGCCAATTTTTTGGGCATTCCGGAAAAACCTGTCACAACTCGCAAAAATGTGAAAATTGTGGAGGATCACACGGTCACCAAGATACTTGCAGAAGTCCACCGAAATGTGTCAACTGTGGTTTCGAACACCCAGCTAGCCATAACAAATGTCCACATTATCTAAGTATCCAAGAGACCATCCTAAAAAGAGGAGGGCCTGCGTCTTCAACAACATCCTTGTGACCTGCCTGATTAGCATGCTGATAGCACAAGCCAACATACAGTCCATCAATACTTCCTTCAAATACGTCGAGAAATTATGCGGATCAACAAACATTTTCTGCTTAACAGAAATCTGGCATCCTAACCTTCACAACAGTAAATTTCTCAAAGACTGGAAGTGGATCACCAGCAAACGTACTGGGCAAGAAGGGGGCGGGGCAGCCATTATATGCAGGCCCGATGTAAAACACTTCCCTAGAAAAGATCTACAAACGGATGATGTGGAGGCAGTATGGGCAAATATATATACAGAAAACATCAATTTTTTGCTTGGGTCAATCTACATCGCTCCAGAAGCCAGCCCAACTAAAATCGCTAAAACCCTTAAACAGATCAACTTTGCCCTACATGGAAACCTTCCTGTAATCCTCACCGGAGACTTCAATGGAAAACATCAGTATTGGTACAACGACTCTTCCAACAGCCAAGGTGACATCCTATTCCAGTACTTCATCCCTAAAGACATTATCTTCTTAAATGATGCCACTCCAACACGAGGCAAGAGTATTATAGACCTCACCCTATGCAGCAGTAACCTGTTCTGGAAAATCCAAAATTGGAAAGGCCGAGAAGAGATCTACCTCCGTTCAGATCACAGACTCATCACTTTTGAAGTGGGCAATGACAACAACAACAACATCAAATTACAGAAGTGGGATTTCAGAAATGCTGATTGGGGACTCTGGGAAACTGAGTGCACATCTTTATTTACCCAATGGATAAATGAAAGGAATATGGAGGACTCCTTGGAGGTTCACTATAATAGCTTCCGGAACAGCATACTGAACTTGGCCGCTCACACCATCGGAAAGAAAACCATCAGTCAGCACAGCAAGGGCTGGTGGAACGAGGATCTGAAAAAGAAAGTAAAGCAAGTTAGAAAACTGAAACGGTTATTTAACAGAAGAAGTGACCCAACAAACTGGATCAAATACACAACATGTGTGGATGAATTTCAAAAACTGGCAGAAGAAACCCAGAGCAATTATTGGGATGATTTATTTATTCAGATGGATGAGAAGAGCAAGACCAAGATGTGGAATATAATCAAGCGTAAGAAATCCAACTCATTCAGGTCGAAGGTTCAACCAATCATCACGCCAGGTGGTGACATCGCACATACAGATGAAGATATCTGTAAAGAAATGATGAACAATTACGGCAGTGAAGAACTTGACGTACAGACTCGACAAGCCTGGTTCGCTGGGGTGGAAACAGGCGTCCAGGAGACCTGGAATAAAGAACTTGCCTCCCTCAGCGAAGATAACTACAACCAGCACTGTAATACGGAAAACACAGATATCAGCCTGGAGGAGGTCTGCTCAGCCATTTCTGAAATAGACAGAAATTCTGCACCCAGCTCAGAGGAACAAATCTTTGGTGTCGTGTTGAAGAAAGGCGGCCTTCAAGTGGCAGAGGCACTGAGGTGGCTTTAACAGCTGTGCTGGAAATCAGGCGATATTCCATCTGCATTCAAACAGGATCCAAAACATATGATACCCAAACCAAATAAGCCTTCCTACAACAACACCAAGTCCTATCGCCCAATTACACTGGAAAGCATTGTTGGGAAATTGTTGGAGCGCATCATAGTGAAGAGACTGTCCTGGAAGCTGGAAATTAGCAAGAGTCTGTCGACCACCCAAGACGCTTACAGAAAGCAACGCTCCTGTTGTCAAACAGTTCTGAGACTGATTCAAAGTGTGCAGGATGTCTGGAAACGAAAGGAAACACTTGTCGCTGTAGTTATGGACTTTGAGAGCTGTTTTGAAAAAATCTGGAGAGCAGGTCTCATGAAAAAGCTGTTCATGAAAGGCATATGCGGCAGAAGTTGGTGCTACATACATAGCTTTCTGATGAACCGAGAGTTTTCAATAACAGTCATTGATTACACATCTCCAAAATCTAAATCAACTGTTGGCATTCCACAAGGCGCAGTACTTTCACCAGCATTGTGTAACGTCTACACCTCTGACTGTATGGACCCCTCAAATGAAGATCACGCAGAGTTTGCAGACGACAACACAATTTGGAGGTCGGCAAAAGATGTAGAGGAAGCTATCCAGAAAATCAACCTAGATCTAGAAGAGACTGCTAGCAAATGGTGCGAGAACTGGACTATGTCCATCAGCCCTCACAAAACCAAGGCTATCATCTTTACTCCACCAAGATCAAATTTGACAGCGCATTCTCCTATCATCATACAGGGCTGCAACTTGAATGTGGTTGACAAAATTAAGCTCCTGGGCATCATAGTTGACAACAGGCTTGCCTTCATGCAACACTTAGAGGACAGGAAGAAGAAAGCTTTCTAAGCACTGCGCAGTATATCTGACTTCGCTACATCTAAGAGGGGGTGTAAGCAGTCCACTTTTCTCACCCTATACAGATCTGTTGTCCTGTTCACCCTAGAATTTGCGATTACTACAATCGCCACAGAAACAACCAAAGCAGTTAAGATGCTGGAGCCAGTTCAACGCGCAGCGCTCGTCAAAGCCTCCGGTGCAATTGGAAGCACAAGCACAGCTGCCCTGGAGGTGCTCACCAACACGCTTCCACTGGACATCCACCTACGCTATAGACAGGCCCAGGAGTATGCCAGGATCCTGGTGAAAAATACAGACTCCCCACTTTCCCGACTTCATCAGCTTTGGTCAGAAAACAGAGAGAGGGAAAAGAGACCATCAATCCTGAGCATACTCCATTCACGTTTCAGAGAGTTTACTCCACGTGCAGAAGCCATTAACATCGAGCAGGAGTTCCAACACGACAGATCGCTAGGTTTTGGCCATGGCATCGCTCCTGGAACTTCGACAGATTTTAATCTTGGTAAGGAGGAACAGAAGCACAGAATCCTGGAACTTCTGCGAGCGATACCAAGACGGGACTGTGTCATCTTCACAGATGGATCATCTCTCGGGAATCCAGGACCCACAGGGGCTGCAGCCATCATATATTTGCAGGGTCTGGAATCTATTCAATTATGTATTGAAAAGTCAGTGGGACCAAGCAGCAACAATTATGTTGGAGAGGTTGTGGCCATCCTTATTGCCCTAGAGCACATAAACAACACCGCCATCGACGTTGCGGGAAATATTCACCTCTTTTCTGATTGCCAGGGTGCACTCAGAACAGCTTTTTATACCGCTGTCCCGAAGTCCCTCATCAAGGAAGCCTCAGACATTAGGATCCACTGCCAAGAGCTGCAAGAAAAGGGAATTCACCTTTTCCATCACTGGTGTCCAGGTCATGTGGGAATAACTGGAAATGAACTTGCTGATAAACACGCCAAATTATCCGCTGATGCTGCAAAAACACTGGAACCACTGGGTACTCTGACGAAGAGCCAGGTATACAAATCCATGCGGAAATCTGCTCTGGATAAGTGGCAAAACAGATACAATCTATCAGACAAAGTGAGCTACATACAGGACATGTTCCATCAGGTCGGGGTACGAAAACTGCACGGTGAAGAGAACAGAGCCGATTTTAGCATCTTAAACCAACTGATATCAGGCCATACAAAACTCAATTCGCACCCGTTCAAGATAAATCCAAACCTCAACGACGATCTATGCGAGTCGTGCAGAACAAGAGAGATTGTAGAACATTATATCTTCCAGTGTTCCAGATATGATGACCAACGCGCTTTACTGATGACAGAGGTCTTGCGAATACTTCATGAGGTAGACGTGTCACATCTCGTCATCAATCTAAAATTGGTGGTGGGAGCTGATACGAGATTAAACTCCAGGATCAACTCCAGACTTGTCCGGGCCTTGCTGGCGTACATCAAGGCCACTCACCGCTTCTAACTTTTTATATTTTTTTTTTTTCAGATCCCATTTGTATATATGTTAGTCTACGTTTATTTTATTATAATTAGCTATTTTTGTACCTGACTGCATTGACCGCCATCAGTAAACTGTAGCAAGTGATAGGGCACAAAGTGTTTAAGTACAAAGGGAAGGCATTCGTGCAGTACCTCGTGTCTATCCACCAACATAACAGTGGTTACGGATAACAACAACAACAACAATTTGGTTGCTGAGTGGTGAATAAAATAAATCAATCAATCATTTATTTGAACACCTTCTATATGGTGTTATATTCAATGTGGAGTTTCCAGGAACTTTAATTTAGTCTGTGTGGGCATCCCTTTCAGGAGAATTCCCCCCCACCCCGGCATGTCAAGTTTTGCGTGCAATATGGGTTTGAGTAAAGTGTAAAGTTAGATATAGGGTTTGTAATACATGATCTATATTAAAGGCCCCCTATTTTGGTGGTATATTATTAAAGAGACCCGGGTATTTCCAGATAGCGTCATGCCCCGGTGAAGTTCACACATATTAAGAATTATGGAGACCCCTGTCTCGTCAGCTGTTTATGACGTCATTTTGTTGACAGAAATACGCCTTATCTTCGTTATTTCAGATGCAGTGCTTGGAGAGGAATTTTACGACAATAAAAGGCGATTTTGCCAGTTCCTGGGCGCCCTGATCGTGGTGGCGGGCATGTGTTCTATACTGAGCCTCATAATGATCAGCTTCAATCGTTATATCCACATATGCTGCTTTGGCATCTACCACAAAGTATTCACACGCTGGACCAGCCCTCTAATGGCCGTCGGACTATGGATTGCTAGTTTCCTGGTTGACCTTCGCTATATTGCCGGATGGGGAGGCCGAGGACACCGTTACGACCGAAAACTGGAGACATGCCTCTATGACCGAGGGTCTAATTCCTACACCCTGCTCGGCGTTTGTATCGTCTCCATTGGCCTCATCTTATTTTTCTACACCCGAATATTTCTCTTTGTGCGTCGAAGTGAGAAACGCCTCGGGAATCAGGTTCGAACGGCCTGGCGAGAGAAACGAGAGTCTCGCGATTCCTTGATTTTGACAAAGACGCTTCTGGCTGTACTCGTGGCGTTTTTTATCTGCTGGATTCCATATACCATTGTGGCGACTATTGACAGAAATGAAGTATTTTCTCAGGAAGTCTACATACCGTCATTCACACTGATTTATGTAAGCTCGAGTATCAATTGGCTCATCTACAGCCTGTTGAACCGCCAATTTCGTTCAGCTTACAAAGCAATACTGAGACAGATTTCCTTCAAATGCAGAGTGTCATGCGCTTACGACTCGGGAAGTGCCACTCATGCATTGGTCAAGGGTCTGAAAACTGAACACCCTCTAAAAACAATATAACTGCAGCTTATAGGAATCTCCGCCATTGTCTTCGTCAAGTCAATGCATTTAGACGCTTCACTTTAATGACCTCAATCAAGTTTTTTGGGTTCGTATACATACGAAACCGTAGAAGAGACATGGGAAGAAGATTTTTTTTCCTATATTTAGTAACTACAAACATAACGCCCGATAAAATTGTCCATGAAAATCCAGCTCATGTAAATTTCCTGTTTTCTCGCTGAACAATTGTCACAGAAAAAGCAGGAAATTCACATAAGTTTCTTTTTCATTGGACAATTATCTCGGGGTCCGAGATAACTTAGTGTAGGGAAGACATACTTTTTGTTGTTGTTACTAAATACAGTATTTTGTATATATTCTGTGTTTGGCCGTGGAGAAAAATATAGTATCAGATAATTCTATTTGAAAAGGCCCAGTATAGTCTTCGAATCTCCGTAGTAATTTACCAATCCATATACTTTTTCCACTCCCAGTAGGACCAGCAACTTTCATGGTAAATGGATGGTATAAGAGGTTTCATGATCTAGAATATGTCTTTTCGCCTAAATCGAATTCAGATCCCATTATTATTCGCTTCGGAATACTATGTTCAAGCCCAAAAGAAACCTGTCCCTGCCTCAAATGTCTTCTTAAAATAGAGGGGCTGGCCAGTGATTTTGAACGTATGTGACAAACGCAAACCATGGTTTGCTAGTGAGTCCTTAACGCTTTGGTAATGTTCAAAAGTGACACTTTTGGTCCTTGTAGTGTTTTTTAATATGCAGTAAGTATATTGTTGTCTGTGGTGTCATATTACTTCTTGTCAGTACTCCGGCATCGTTTTCCACCAAACCTTTGATGTTGCATTTAATTGTTGCATGTATATGGTAAGATTCTGCTGGTGGACGTTTCGTCCCGATAGTGAGGTGGCTTAAGGTCATATTTTGGGAAGATCGTGACACGCTGGACCAAAGCACCAAACTTGGCACACTCATCACTTGAGACATACAGAACAATATCAGAAGGGGTGCCCGTTGCTCTAGGCTCTGCGATGCCCTCTAGCCCCCAAAGGGGGCATCTGAGGGGCAATATTGTTATACAAAGAATAGTTAGTCTCCCAACAGCTTCGTTATTTTTATTATCTTTGAGGCTGGGAAGCTGAAACTTGCCACACTGTATCACTGGTTCGAGCGCTACGAGAAAATGTTTAAAACAAATCCAAGATGGCGGCCATGATGACATCATTTTTCGAAAATAAGCCATTTTGTGGACGATTTTTTGGGCCGATTTTTCCAATTTTATATTTGCGCAATTTTCTTCGCAGAAACTGCCTGGTTAATTAGTAAATAATCATTCATTCGAGAAAAAATTCTCTTGAGTACTTTGAGTACTTGAGTACGAAAACAAAACACATTAATTTTGAAGGAATACAAGGAAAATAGAACTTTCCAGTTACACCCTAATGTCATCAATATTTAATTTACTCATGATGCTCTGCTCCGAGTATTATGCTACAGGCTCAAAATAACTTCAATATCATAAGCTATAACTGTGCTAAGTTACAGCTCTCAATATTTCTTCATTTTGGAGCACCAGAGAAAAGTTTTATGAGAAGGGAGTGAGGTGGCTGAAACCACCTAAACCAATTAGGTTTACATAATCGCCTGTGTAAAAGGAAACAATCGCCCCTAATCCATGTAAAATTTGACAATTCAGCTTTCCATCTTGTAAAATGGAAAAAGATAGAAATGCTCAAGGCTGGTCAGGTTAGTTTTTCTGGGTATTCTTGCATTTATCAGGTTTACCCCATGTTGAAGCGTTTACTCCAGCAGATGTCCTAGATGCTCATCCATTAACATCGAATGAGTTATTTGTTTGAGTTGATCTGTCATCACAGCTCTTGAGCTAGCGTATCTAATTTCGCTTAAGCCGGTGCTAGGGGCCGTGTGGATACTTCATAATCTCCACATGAACCGTTACAATAAAAGCGCGGCTGAGATACTAAGGCTACGTCCGAGAATCCATAGTACTCTGGGGTCTGCCTACTTGGTGCCGAGGGAAGCTTTCCTGTTGAGTCATATTGTTGCTTTTTAGTCGCCAGACGTCGTCAATTTCTTCAACCTCTCTCTTGCTTATCGCTCCAATTTCAATCTTTCTACTTTCAAGTTTGAGAGATGAATTAACAACTGTTACACGGGCCGGGGACTCTTGTTTAGTTCTACGCGTCTCTGTGTGTTCATTTGTGGCCACCGTATATAACCACAGTTTTGGACGGGATGGTACGAAACTTCATCGGGAGAGTGCGAGGGTGAACCTAAAAAGAAAACTCTCAAAAACGGGCATCTTACGCCTGTTGGAGGCCGGGATTTTTTTTCTGGAAGGCCGTGAAGTTACGTCGGGATAGCTAAAAGAGCTATATGGAGAGAAAGGACTCTATTACCAAGAAGAGTTCAAAAGGGCATTCAACACTCATTGGGTACCGGGAACATGCAACATACAATTTACATGTTATAGCACTGGTCTATATATTGCCACTGAATGGCCACAACTTTGGTCGAATGTTCATCGGACTTTGTCAGAATGGCTGAGAGAGTACCAAGGGTGAAAATAATCCTTTTTTCAGTCAAAAGACTGCCAAACATTTTCAGGATAGCTGAAGGGATCTGAGAGAGTGAACAGACACAGGAAAGTGATCGGAAAGTGCATTTAACGCCCATTGAGGGACAGGAACATAAAATTAACATTAAAATAACGCGTGTAGTTCTATCCATCGCCATTGACATGATTGGGAGTGTTAGGACGATTTCTGGTTCAGAGGAAGATTAGGGGAGGGGTCTAAAACTATAATATATTCCACTGGGTGCCAATACCATTACATGGTTCAGCACCCGTGCATTATATGCCGGTTGTGCATGTACACCGTAAGAAAAATGATACTGAATAGGGAGGATCCTGTGTTCAATTGTTATTGATGGATTCAGCTCCACCCTCGTCCCTCCCCCTTCGTAATGAATTTTTCTCGGGTGCTCGCAATTGTTTAGAGCTAGCAATTCGTGTCTTTATAACAAATCAGATTAGGGGCATTTTATTTTCGAAAAAGAGCGTCATGGGTAAATTCATATTTGACGAGACGGTGGTGTAGCCTGGACATTTTGTTTTTGGAGTATTTTCTTCAAAATTGGTGTATTTTTCCACGTAAAAGTGCCCAATAATATCTTATATCACATCAGATGATTATTTACTGATTACAAGGCAATTTAGGCGAAGAAAATTGCACAAGTAAAAAGCTTGAAAAATAGATCCGAAAAATCATCAATAAAATGGCTTATTTTTATAACATGACGTCACTGTGACATCATCATAGAGGCCATCTTGATTTTTTTTCTTTTTTTACATTTTCTTGTGGCACTGGAATTAAAGATATAGTGTGGCAAGTTCCAGCTTCCTAGCCTCAAGGATACGAAAATAATGAAGCAATTGGTAAGCTATCTATTTTTCCATTGATAATATTTCCCCTTAGATGCCCTTTTGGGGGCCAGAGGGCGTCACATGATTCAAAGTAATGGGCACCCCTTCTGATATTGTTCTGTATGCCTCAAGTGATGGATGTGCCAAGTTTGGTGCTTTGGTCCAGCGTGTCACGATCTTTTGCTAAGCCACCTCACTACGAGGCTTTCCCCTATACAAATCATTGTGATTTTAGTGTTGTGACTTTTGTGAACATGGTGGAGAATGAAGTGCTTGATAGGCGTCGGGATTCACAGGTATTTGTTCTGAATATTGCATTTGCATTCAATAAATACAAACTCGTTTTACTATCTGGCGGTCACATAGTTCATCATTTCCACCAGATGACTTGATAGGGCTATTACATCATCTCTCTTAAATATTTGTATCTAATACCGCTCAAGCTGGCGTTAGGGACCGTGTGGTCATGTTATTCAATATATCCACATGAACAGCTACACAAATGCGTGGCTGCGAAACAAACCATCACATGGATCATTTTGGGTTCTTCTGAAGTAGTAGTAAAGGGGTCCTGATGGAAGTGGACCAATCAGAATTGAGAATGAAAGTGACGTCATCGTATGACGTAATTAGGGTGTGGTCGTAGAAACCGGTAAAACCGGTTTAACCGGTTAAACCGGTTTAACCAGTCATAAGAAACCGGTTTAAATTATGCAATAGTGTTACGTAATTAGGGCGTGGTCGTAAGAAACCGGTAAAACCGGTTTAACCTATCGTAAGAAACCGGTTTAAATTATTTAGGGCGTGGCTGTAAGAAACCGGTCAAACCGGTTTAACTGGTCGTAAGAAACCGGTAAAACCGGTTTAACCGGTCCTAAGAAACCGGTTTAAATAGGGCGGTGACAGCCCCTTTGTTAGCAGCTCCTTTGTTAACTAACAATAAAAACACCGAGTGACCCTTTGACGGCTAATAGGATAAAAGGAGAGAGTTTTCGAGTTCAGTGGTCACGCGATTATAACAAATATTTTTCAGTACAAAAACCACTGATAGACTTAACGACTTGTACATAGCGACTCTTCTCTACTAGTATTTATATTTCCTCATTGTTATTGTTATTCATTATTTAATTATTTATTTTAATATTTAGCGCTGCATAAGATGTTCAAAAACAAAGAAATGTACCGGAAAATTTAAATAAAATATT
>JAVTVY010027553.1:0-107776 GCA_036873755.1 Hanleya hanleyi
AGCTCCTCAGAGAGCTTGTCATAAGAGGCGACTGACTGAGGCATCATGGGGTTCCCGGGTGTGAAAAGGAATAGGACCCCACCCATGTGGTTCCCGGGTGTGAAAAGGAATAGGACCCAACGTTGTGATATGACTGAAATATAGTTGAAAGCAACGTTAAATCAGATTCACTCACTCACTCCAATGAAAGGAGGAGAGAAAGGGTATGAGAGGGGAAAATAGGTTTAGATGGAAGAAGTCAGCTGGCTCACAGGTAAATTTAAAAGTGCTCAATTAGTTCAAGTTCAAATTCTTTTATTTGTAGTGGAAGGTTCATAACACTTAATAACATACAATGTATATCCAACGAACCCAGCCTTTACAAGGGCAAGCCCTTATCAACCACTTCTATACATATGTGAAGACATTGGTCACGTGGCATCGAAAACAGTGCATCCCTTCTTTTACAAAAAGGTCTTTTAATAAAACAACAAATTTTTTGTGTGTATTTTTCAAACAAAATATTTAGTTTATCGCCAGTAGAGTAGGAGGTTTCGAACAAAGCATCTTGTAGCAAAATCCTTCTCATTAAAAATCAAATGTATGCCATTAAATATTAAATTCCTATAATATTATTCTGAGAAACAAATGGGCATTGAAGCAAACCAAGTAGTTTTTATGAAGATTTAATTGTCATAACATATGCACTTATATAATGCATATGGCCATTTAAGAGGTGCCTGTCCAGTAGTCTGATGGGAAGAGGGGCGATAAAGGGTGATCATGCAGTCACTCAGTTTTGACGGGCGCGATAGCGCTCCCGCACAATAACGTTCGCAAATGCGTCTTCACAAGCGTGTTTAATCACGCCCTAAATAAACATCATCAAATAACAACAACTTCTCATTTCTTTACTCGTCGAAACTTAAAAACAGATCGCCGAATGATGTGGTTGTGACAGAAACGAAAACTGGCACTTGCGTGATCTGTGTGTAAGCCAATGAGAATGCTCATTTTAAAAACGCTTAGCGTAGTAATGACCAACAGTGAAAGTTTGCCGGAATGTGGCAGGGAAAGTACTGCATGCGTTCAACTAAAAACCTTCCTTAACTGGAACGTGACATCGATGATAGGTTATAATAAGACAACAAACACAGCAGGAAGTGAGTTTATGAACTTTTATGGTGTAAAACCTGCGCAAAACATGTAGAGAAAATATGAATGTCGGGTGTTCGCAGCCAGGTGTTGAAATTTCTGGAACAATATGTTGTCCGCAAGTGAATTGTTAAAATATAAATCACTCACGCAAACCAATCCAGAAGAGCCATTCTGGCGGAAGCAATTGCTCTCGCCAAAAACAATTGCGGGAGTGATTTGTAGCTCTCGCAGATTTTTCAAACACAATTAAGTCACTGATTATGTGGACTGTTTAAGGGAAGAGAATGGAAGAGGAGAGAATAGATGTTGACAAAGGAAATCATACAAACTACTATATTTAAATCAAATGCTTAATGTCCATTATTCAGTAATGGTCATTAAAGCAAAGGAATGTTTTTTGTGGTGATTTAATGGGCATTAAATATGCAGTTAATAATAAGATATACATGTATATGTTAGTGGTCATTCAATGGTTGCCTGTCCAGTCTCCAGTGAGGTGAGGGGAGAAGTGGGAGTGGGTGGAGATTTCTGGGGAGGAGGATGGGGGAGGACAGGTGTGGAAAGATATCTATAGAAGAAATGGATGTGGATGTGTTGTATGTTACATGTATAAGAACAGTTCAGGTCTGGACAACAGTCTGTTCATGCTTGTAATAAAGATAGAACAGCTTATTGGTTATCCATTTTGATTCCCAAACATGGCCAAAGAGTTTAAATGCATATCTTGCTACATTTGTGTTCAACTAATGGTATAGTCATGTGCATATTCTGTGCATTTGTTTACTCTCTGTGCAAATATGCTATAAAGCAAATAATGACACATTAAAAAAATGAATTAATGTTTATTTTGGGTGAGAATTGATGCAAGAATAATGACCATCCCCATTTACTATCATTGTCACTCGACAAATGAAAACCTGATCAAATCATATTTATTCAGAGCGAGCAATTTACTGATAACTTGTAATATTATTAAATGCCATATCCTGTGTTGTGAGCATGTCATAAAGACCATATTGTGTGTTGATAATTATGGCTTTCTCAGCAACCTGTTCACTTCATTGATTTTTCCACCCTCATGGCAGCAGCTCTGTCTGTGACCAGTTTCAGGACACGGTCTATGCCAGTAGTGAGGACATTGGCTGGAGAATACAGTCCAGTTCATATAACATCACTATATTGACTATTTCACCAAATAGACTTTACAATCTTCTTTTGTCTATCTTGTTTACAGAAACTGTCATTTTGATCAGAGGGAGGAACAGGAAGTTGATGATATGATAGAAAAGGTTGAGTTTCAAAGTCTGTGCACCCAAAGTGGAAAGGCTGACTCGGGGAAACACCCCCCACATAGAAATGGGGAGTTCCCGACAACAGAGAGTGGGCTATCCCAAGCTGGCAGAGAGAGGTCTGCAGACAGTGTCGTCAGTTTGGACAATGACTGTGTTAGCATACAGAATGTGTTCAACAGTAATGATGTGAAAATTAACACCAATGTGCCTCGAGCCAGAAACAGTTCAAATATTACGAATGATTCCGGTCGAAGCTCGACTAGTGAGACAGAGAACGAGGTGGACAGTAGGACAGGAAGTGGTGCAGAAGAATCGGAGTCACGTCGTCACAGTATAGCCTTTGTGGATGCTACGGGACACCTCCACGTGCCTACTCTAGCTTCCACAGACAGTAGCAGTCTCAGTGCCTCAGACTGTAACCCCAGCTTAAGGACTGGCTCCTCCTATACAGTTTTAGTGGACAACAAAGATAGCGAATGCTTAATCTCAAATAATAATACATGTCAACGACCAGGACATAAACACAGTGGTACGGGTGTAAAACATGCCCCTAAAATTGTCTATAGTCACTCCGAGGACAGGCTTACCACTTCATCATCACAGCGACCTATTATTCCCTCCCTTCCTTACTCTCCGTGTGGCTCCCCCACCGCGTCTCCCAGGCTACGACGACAACCGACCATGGAGACACGGCGAGTGTCTGTGTCTGATACTGCTGGCTACACACAGTTGAATCAATACAAGCTCAAGGATGAGATAGGAAAGGTAAGCTCTTAATAATGAAGGAGAATATAATCCATACAAAACAAATCTGTCAGTAAAAACATGGATATCCACAACTATCAGGAGTGCAAATTGAATTTAAAGAAGTAAGATATGGAAAATCTCCCACCTATAACTAATACATGAAGCTGGGGTGAGCAAATTTATTTGAACATAAAGTTGAGGAAAAGGTGTCCAAAAATATATTGTATATATATATACATAACATGTATATAGATGTACATGTATCTGAGGAGGTCAAGCAACTATTGATTAGGTACATGTATGTAGTTTAATCATAATTACATGGATATAGGCCAAACACTCGAGTACATGTATGATTATTGAAGTACTGTAACTAAGAAGTCTATCACAGGAGTGCTATTTCCTATCACAAATCAGCGGTTATCAAATTTATATTAAATGTTGACTTACATGTAATAGTCCAAAATCTTGTAGATAATCCATTATCTCTTCATTATTTTATTGATTATTGAGGGTGATTAACTTTATCAGAATGACTGATTGATTATTGTGCATAAAATACGGGCTGATTTAAGTTTAATTGGGTAATTGAATTATTAGAGTATTTAGGGTAGCAGTGCCAAAGGTTCACCTCTCTAAAAGTGTTCATGTGGTATACTGTTTACATTTCTATCACAGGTTGTGTAAGCTCATAGGTTACATTGCAGATAGCTAAGTACATTTCTCCAGACAAGAGGATAGCATAGTGCAGAAATGTGCCAATGTTATGGAGGGAAGATTCATCAAGTCTTCATTTTAAAAAATCTTGTTAATAGTCCTGCACTACATGTACATATACTCACACAGTACAAGATAATCATGTCAGTTGATCAGATCCTTTATGTACTTCATATACATGTACATGTATGCTCGTATGTGAGATCATTCTACATGTATTCCCATTTGCAAGTTGCATATGGCTGGTTAAAAATAATTTCCTGTTTAGCATCACCGCCCGCCCCCGAAATTTCGTCCGCTCCAAAAAATTTTTTTTTTTTTTTTTTTTGCCTGAAAGTGCGTTTTCGACTCAAATGTCCGTTTCCGAGGCCCAAGTCCGCATTTTGTAGATAACCGAGCATGCGGAGTTGTGAAGCGTGGGCGCTTCAAAGTTGCGAAAATGCCATTCATTATCTGCCAAGTTCGACGATCATGATCATTCATAAAGAATTTCCACATCTATTATCGTACTTGTGGACAACCAACGTTTTGAAAATCTACAATTATGAAGGCAAACAGCAGAGCAGGACGATGGATGCCACCTACTTTATTCAGAGCAGAAATTCAACTATTCAGGCAAGGTTTATTGATGATTTTATTCACACAAGCCACTAAAAAAAAAAAAAAAAAAAATCCGCCCTCCCTACACAGATTTATATAAAAAAATGATGCTAAACAGGAAATTTCTTTTAACCAGCCTGGTATCACTCCTGTCAGATCGAATCACACCTTTCCATGCACAGATCAGTTAGTCTGTAGATTGCTCAGGTAATTGAGCTGAGCACACCTGGCTGTCTGTTCAATGTAAGCAATATAAACCTTGTGTAACCTGGATTGTTTCTTCTCAAGAACCCACATTATCTACCTTATCTTACTACATGTATATTACTATGCCATTAGAAGGCATTATGGCATATAGGAATCATGCCCATCCGTCCATCCGTGTGTCATACTGTCCAGGGGTATGAATGAATGGCGAACGGCTGAACGCGTTCGCCTAGGGGTTACGCAAAACCACTTTCAGGAGACCTACGGTGGGTCGCCATAATGCAGCACATTCGTTCGCCACAAATTTTGAATAAAATAAATACTATTTACAAACCTGATTTTAGCCGGAGTTGTCTCTATTCAGCTGAATTATGTCCTTGAACGATGCGGTGAAAGATAATTTCTATATTGCAGTCTTTGTGTAATAGAACTGACTCTAATCGAGGGTCTATTTGCCGGTAGGCGAACTTTTGCAATCGGATCATTAAATCTCTATAAAAATCAGGGATATTATATATGCTGTATCGTATTAACGGCCTCTCACTGCGCGGAGAACCGATACTAAATCAGCCTCCGGTAGAGGAGAGGGGGACCTACCACTGTTTCTGACAGCGTCCACGTGGTCGTGACATTTTCATGATGTCTGACGATCGCAAAAAAGGCGAGACCATTCATGAAGATACATTTAGAAAGTGGCCGTTTGCCAAAGACTTTACATACACGGTAACAGCACACAGCAAAGTTGATGATGTAAAGTGTGTCCCGTGCAGTGACCGATGGGTCGAGATACGGGCCGAGGCCGCCAAGCGTAAAATGTTGATGTGCCATTCTTCCATGGCTTTTGCCGACGCTGCAGTGGCCATGGCGACCACGCATAAAAAAACGTGTGCTCCAATCACGCCGGGCGTGATGAAAAAATTTGTCAGCCTTGACCAATCAGTGATGCTGTTTTATTTTCCCCTTCTAAATATAGTTTACCGTCTTCATTCTCCTTTACGGAAGTATATAGCGGATTTTTACAGTTTTAGCTCGTTCAAAACCTACCATCTTGTTATGTCTCTGCCAAATCCCGAATCTATGGAAAATTAGCTTGAAAATGGTATACGATAACCTGGGAATGGCAGCGGAACAACAACAACAGAATGCTGCAAAACGTAGCTAAAATGTGACAATTTCTATGATTTTTTAGCTCATCTGGGCCGAAGGCCCGATGGGCTAATGTCATGGCCTGATTGTCCGTTGCGTCGTCCGTAAACATGTTCTTCTCCGAAACCGCTTGACCGATTAAGCTGAAACTTGGCATGCATATTCCCCCCATTGAGTACACCAGAATTTGTTCATGCGGTGTTGATACGATTTTATATATGGCTGCCATGGTGGCCATCTTGAATTTGCCAGTGAAATCTTGTCATCATTATTTTCGGTAACTACTTTATGGATCTTTCTCAAATTTGGTACACCGGTTTTCCTTTGGGTCTAGTTTTACAACATGTGTACTTTAGTCCAATGTGAATATCCAATATGGCCACCAGGCGGCCATCTTGGATTTCCCTATGAAACTTTGTTGTTGCGATTTCTCGGGAACTACTGCATAGATCTTTCTCAAATTTGGTACACAGGTTCCACTTGGGGTCTAGTTGTGCAAGATAGCTTTTGTGGTCGGATTCAAAAATCCAATATGGCCACCAGGCGGCCATCTTGGATTTCCCGATGAAACATTGTTATTGCGATTTCTCAGGAACTAACTCATAGGGGCGGCCATCTCGGATTTCCCCATGAAACTTTGTTATCGCGATTTCTCAGGAAGTACATGTACTGCATGGATCTTTCTCAACTTTGGTACACAGGTTCTCCTTGGGGTCTAGTTGTGCAAGGTACCTTTTGTGATCTGTTTCGGAAATCCAATATGGCCACCATGGATTTCCCCATGAAACTTTGTTATCGCGATTTCTCAGGAACTACTTCATTATAATCTTTCTCAAATTTGATACACAGGTTCCTCTTGGGGTCTAGTTGTGCAAGATACCTTTTCTGGTCCGATTCGAAAATCCAATATGGCCACCAGGCGACCATCTTGAATTTCCCCATGAAATTTTGTTATCATGAATTCTCAGGAAACTACTGTATGGATCATTGTCAAATTGGGTACACAGGTTCCCCTTGTGGTCCAGCTGTGCAAGATACCTTTTTTGCTCCATTTCGAAAATCCAATATGGTCGCATCTTGAATTTCCCATGAAACTTTATCATGAAATCTCAAGAAATTACTACATGGATCATTTAGTGTTCAGGGGGCACAACACAAGTTAGAAACTCATCTATTGCAGTTCTTTAGTAAAAATTTCTTACAGCTGCTTTCTCCAGTTACAGTCAGATGAGCTACAGTGCCGTGGCACTATCTTGTGATTTCCAACAGACGGAAAGCAGATATATACACATTTTTCTCGCAAGATTACTTATTTTTAGAATAAATGTTGCTGATATTGATATAAAACGTGAACAAATTACGTAGAATGGGTCTGTGGGAGACCATTGGTAAATATTTCTCCACATGACATGGAACATAAAACGGGATATTTTACATCGCTGGAGAAGTATGAAAATTGAAATGAGTCCATCCATGGATTGAAGACCTGACGCCATTACAAGTCTATTATGGGCCAGAGAGAGAAAATTCCCCACAAGTCTATGGGGGAAAGAGTTAATGTATATCATTCAATAACCAACTTATTGTTATAACAAACTCAATCCCATTGATATTAGTGGGTGAGAAATTGTACATGTACTTCCTGATTGAATTATTGGAACATTTACCATTACAAGCTGACTGGGTGATTGATCAGTTAGACCTGCTCATATGTGTGGTGAAATCCTTGGAGGTTTATCATGCCCAGGATATAGATTAAGGTTGACATTCTGCCTGCGTGTGTAACTCTAATTACTTACGGCAGGTGATTCTGTGCTGACAAGCTTCATCCCCCGGATGACACCTGATCATAGAAATTACACAGGGGGCCATATTATGTCCACCTATGTTGGATCGTTTCATCTATAAGAAGCCTTCATCTCTCATCATGTCAATGCACATATATGGTAACATCATATGTATTGACAACCCTTTGCATCCAATGATGCCAATTTTGTTTTGAACAACAATTTGGCAATGTTAAATGTTCTACTAGTTTCCTTGTACTCCTAGAATTGCCATAGAGTAAAAGTACATTTACCTTTCTTAAAACTATACAGCACAAACTGACTTATGGGCAGAATTGAATCTGCACAAAAGCAGCACATGCTGGAAATGTGCTGCTTTTGTGTTGTAATATATATATACATGTAGCTTTATTTAATGAGGGTGACTCTGTCAGTTACAAAACTGTTCTTCTCGGAGGCCCTCAAGAAAAGATAGTAATACATAACCAATAATACAATATTATATACATGATATAGAAAGATGAGAAGGTAGAGATTAAAGTTGTACAATAACATGAAAAGACAGTATGAGTAAAGACAGATGACTAAGAGCAAGCAATTTTTTTTTTTTTTTTGGTTGTATGTACATGTACTTTGTTTTATAGTTTTCATGAGTCTAGACTTGAAAGTATTGAGAGAAAGGGCTTCCCTAATATTACTGTCAAGGGAGTTCCATATCAGTGCACCTGAATAGCTGAGACTTTGTTTTAGGTAGTTTGTTCTGGATCTGGGAAGATAGAGCTTATTGTTCTCAGCTGATCTAAGATTTTGGGTTGTAATTTCATTGACATACTTGAATAGAGAATTTAGGTAAGGGGGATAGAGATCATGGGTGATTTTGAACATGAAAACAGCTTTTTGGTAGGTTAATCTTTCATGTACACTAACCCAGTCAAGTTCCTTGAAGAGTGTTTCTGTTAGTCAGGTAGTGAGCTTTCAGAATTATTCTGGCTGCTCTTTTTTAAAGCTTGAAAACTCTATCCAACTGTGCTGTCGTTGCATTCCCCCATATTGTCCTGAAGGCAGTAGTCTATGTGTGGAAGAATGTATGCATTGCAATAAGTGACCGATGCTTCTTTCCTGAGAAGGTGTCTGTAGAGGATACCAATTTTCGATGAGATCAGGTGGCAGACAAGAGTCAACATGATCATTCCAGCTAAGAGTTTGGTCAACAGTCAGGCCTAAAATCTTGTCTGTTTTAACATTTTGTAAATCTGTTCCATTGACAGTGATGTGTAATGTATGATCATGCTTATTGGAGTTGTGTTTAGTTGTGAGAACCATAATTGTTGACTTAGATGTGTGGATGTACATTTTGTTATCATGACACAATCCCTCAATGACTTCCATGTTCAGACCCATGATTGTTTCAAGTTCAGCTAAACTTGTGGCTGTGTGGTATATAGTAGTGGCATCTGCATATAGATCAATAGTACTCATCAAATCACATAACAATAAATCATTAACATATATAATAAAGATCAGGGGTCCAAGGATGAACCCCTGAGGAACACCAGCCTTAATAGGGAGAGGATCAGACATGTGATCATCGATAAAAACAAACTGTGTAATGACTTTGCTAACAGTCCATGAAAATTGTGCTCACCAGTTAACCATCAGCAGAGATCAGTGCATATATAAATGATTTCTCTGAAGACGATTGTAGTTGTAGATCAGCACATGTTAACACTTTTGGAACATCATGATTGTGTTCTGCCTTATGAGCTGCTCTGCACTGAACTGTGCTGCCAACTTTGTGGTGATGATGTGCTGTCTGTTCATGCACACGATTTGCACTGAGAAATTACAAGGGCTGTGAACCAGACTATTATTCTGTGAGAATACAACTGCTCAGAGTGAAACTTTAATTGGACCAACTTAATGTGTGTGTTGCTCCACAATAGTTAGCTTGTGGAATACATGTAACTATATACAGAAGGGTGTGGGAGGATGATGTACACCTGTGTTCTGTATTCCTTTCTCTTCTCACATACTCGGGTACACAAATGTTGTAAAAATACAAATAATTTGTGGATCAGTCTACATGAAACTAGATGTACAGACAAGGTGCCAGTTCTGACCCACCAAAGTGAAATTTTTATGTGATTCAAAAGGAAATGGTTTGATTGGCAAAATCATTATCAGAGTCGCAGTACAATTATTTAGAGGATTTATTAACGAAATAACTTAGCTGGAGATCAACCGAGCTGTAGATAATATAAGACTACATTTCTTAATTAGAGCCGGGGAGGTGTCAGTTCCAACCCAATGTCGCCAGTTCCGATTCAGTCTTGTTTTGACATTGACCTTTGACCCAGATATACACAAATGTTATCGCCAACATAACTTTCCCCCCAAAATAGAGTCCTAGCTGGATATTCCGTTTTGCTTGTCTTCATCTCATAAGTTAACATTTGGCGTCGAAGAATGCGGGTTGGGGGTGATAGTGATATGGCCGACCTGATCATATTTGCAAGATAGATTGGACACTGAAATATCTCTGATGGCCTTATAAGCGTATAATCAATCGAAAACGAAAAAACGTTAAATCGCTGGTACTTTCATTTGTACCTCTGAATAGCATATTAGAGAAAAGCAATGCTAATCAGCACTCGAGTTACAAATTTACCTTGTGAACGCTGCGTTCACAAGTCCTTTTCAGACCATGGTACGACACAGCTTGGCCATGTGGATGATGGTGGTTCGGAACTGGCTCCGTCGTTGATGGGGCGGTGGGGCGGGTAGCCTTTAGAGTGACACTGGAGTCAATAAATTTATGATAGATAGGTAGTACCAGACAATAATTATATGTGAGAAACAAAACATCAAACTTTGATGGGAAGCGCTGGTAGACGACGTTGTGTTTTCGTGACAGTGGGTCATGGACGTTTGTACTTAGACCAATGTAGTCGTGTGTATGAAGCGGGTCTGCAAATGTATCTCCAAACAAAACCAATGAATACATAATATAATTTAACCATGATTGGAAAGTTGATCAACTTGATCGAATGCACCAAATGTTTCGCGTGATCTTCGTTGTGACAAGAAGCAATGTTTTGGGAAGTGGATCGGAAATGACACTAGGTCGGAACTGGCGACGTGACTGTACATGTGTGCATGCATTGTAGCTATATTGAATTATGTACACATTAGATCGATGCACAGGTGAATGTAAAGATTAATCACTGTTGATATTCTTTCAGGGTTCCTATGGCATCGTGAAGCTGGCCTACAATGAACAGGATGACTCCCACTATGTAAGTACCTGTACTCTGTCCTAGAATTGCCTTGTACATGTACCTCTACCAAGGCAGTCGACATTTCTCGATGACTTCATGGACATGATTCAGGCTATTCAGGGTCTCAGTGCAACATTATGACCTTGTCAGGGCCTGATTCAGGCTGTTTTTGAACACGTTAAAAAGGGTTTTGGTGTCATCAGTTTGGGTGACCAATTGGGCAAACGAAAAAATTAAGTTCTTCTTTGAACATGCTGATACTAGTAGTATTGTTGCTAAATATCAAGTTGTCTGGCAAAAGTAATAGACCATTGAGCCTCCAGCCCACACAATTCACCTCAGCAATCAGCAATTGCCAAGGTAAATGCTGTGGCATAATCTGTTCACATCAGCACTATTTAACATGGTGTTAAATATGAATTATTTTAATATGACATAATTTTTGCCGAGGCGAATTGTGTGGGCTGAGCCTCCATAGGTTTTTGGCAGGCCCGGACCTTGGGCCCCTTGCCATTCTGTGCATCGCATATGGATGCCCAGACTATCATCCCATGTGATTTCATGGCTTCATTGTTGGTGATGTTTGCACACTGAGAGTATTGCTAGTGAATCATCTTATCATCGCCATGTTATTGATAATGACGGGACTCACTGAATATACAGTTTCATTCACAATCCAATAATGAAAGTACTCAAAGTACTGATGTCTGGATCGCCAATAATGGATTTAAAGTTTCAAAACGTTTCAGCTGGCATGTTTCAGCCGATAGCAGATGTATGGGTAAATATAGAGATTTTCTCCAAGTTGTGGACGAGTCTGTTTGGGAAATCACAACTGGAACACAGAGTTTAGTCTTCAAGGAAGTGAATTTGTGAAGGCGCTCATTTCGAAATATGCCAGGTCTTCATGGTAGCAAGAAACTATCTACAGTAATATGCTTAAAAGTGGATCGTCTGCGTCAATGTCTTCTACCAGTTTTTGTGAGCAGATTTTCATAATTCATGCAATTCTATTGTGACAAAACGACAAATATGCGAGGAGACTGGATAGTTTTATTAACTAGTTTTATTAATAGTTCTGTGTAGCACAGAGCTGCATGAGTTTGCGTTAAGTCCCCAAGATTACTTACGGTAATTTCCCTAATAATTCGCGATGCAGTGATGAAACTTGCAACTTTAAAAATTGGCTACTTTCGAATTATTTGTCGCGCTAATTCCAGAAAAATGCTTGTGTTCGAATTATGTGTTACGCTGATATTCACGGAAGATCCAAAATGGCGGACCGCTTCACCGTGATCGTTGTGATCTATTGATAACGGTGTATTATGTTTGATATCTCTATCATAGTTCATTTAAAAGACTCTGGGCCATCCTTAAAATATGTCAGTTGGCGTAACCCGCCCGCCCCATCGAAAAGCTACCGACCCAAAGTTTTTATCAGCCATCTGTCACCGCAAATGTTTTTTTCTTTTTCTTCAACTTCAAGCAGTCCCTGTGTAGTTGTTATTATCATTAAATTGCGTAGGTCGTGAATTTGTCTGCCAGAGTTGCAAGTTTCAAGAATGAAATACAAATACAAATATAGTCTATGAAACGAAAGAAAAATCTGCCCTTACGTTGTTGTTGTTGAAAAGCGATATGCGTGTTGAAAACTTTTGTGCCTTACTTCCCTATTTTGAAAGTGAACTCTTCCAATTCAATTCGTCGGGAAGCCTTGTGGGATTACAACACCGGGTCAGTGGAAGTTTCCATTACCGCAATAGGGATGATAGCCCGACACGTGCCTGCATTCAGTCGACCATATTCCCCGGCTAAATCTGTACCGTGATGCCGACGTTTGGTTCATTATCCATCAAACACGAAGTAAAAAGTGAAATGTCCAGCTTGTCAAGGATTGAAAATACATAAAAACTAAACTTTAAATTCCTGCAATGATGATCGGGTTGTATAGTACATTGACTTGTCTACAACGTCACTTGTGAGATGTCAATGTGACTGACCCAGCGAGGGTGTATATTTTATGTTCGTCCGCTCCATAAAGTTGATTCCTCGTTGATTATAAACTGGATTATCATGTTGTTGGAAACACTGACGTCTGTCATTTTATTACATGGAAACGTCGTTCTGGATTGGTGAGTGAATAAAACACCAGCATTTTTTACGCAATAAAAACCAACCTTACTGACATATGGGTATAGTGCCTAGCACCCCTACTCAAGTAAAGAAAATGAAATATCCCACAGTATATCCTGTGCCACTGCCCATGCGCGACTATCCCTAGGCCATGCACTTCCTCTCCTTTACTTCCTCCGTGCTGTAGAGTAGTGCTTAGAAAAAGCTCCAGTTAAAGTGAAGATTTACAGCTTTCCATAGACCACAGAGTCATCTAAATTGGTTCAAGTCATCTATAAGACGACTGCTGGGAAGTATTCAATTGAATTGAAACGATATGGCGTCAAAATTCTGCTGTATTTGTGGCCAGAAGAAGCCAGACTCTGATCACCATTCAGCTTGCCCGCCATGCCGTGGCCATTTTTGTAACCAGTTCACTAAGTGCAGTGAATGTCAGCTATGGCCTAATGATGTTTTCCAATCGTACCTTGAAGGGGCATATGCCAAAACCGGTTCTATTGTTACTGTGAACACAGGAGTGGAGTCTTTTGTTCCTCAACCTTCCCGCTCTCACGGGAGTGAGACGGTTCAGAGTACTGTGTTGGCGGACCCCCCTCAGTATAGGACTTTGGTCTCATTGTTAAATAAAGATCAACCACCTATTTCTTTCCCCACTAGTTTGTTTCCTTCTGATCTTTCAGGGAAGAAGACTAAACCAGTGCAGGTCTTGGGGAGATTGGACGACGTGACCTCTGGCAAATCAACAGATGTTGTGGTAGAGGTCAACCTGACAGAGTCACCTTCAGAGATGAGCCATGCTGCAGACGTTGGTACTACAGATGGACATACGACTTCAGAGCCACACACGGGACTAGCTTGTCCTATTGTGTCGGTTTCTGCAGGTCAAGTGTCTGCTACTGACTCTGACCTACTTTTGACTTCGGCCCTTTTGAAGTCTTCTGTTAGTCAGTCTCGAGTTTCTGCTTCTGACCTACATACAGAAATGGGGTCAGGGCAGTTACTTCCTTCGGGGGTAGCCATGGACCAGATGAAGATGTCAAGGACGACTACGACTTCCGGTGACCTACTTACGTCAACAGGTGTGGCGGATTATAGCATAGCTGGTGTGATGGCATATGGTTATCAGGTACCTGTGCCTAAATTTCCCGATCAGAGTGTTTACACTCGACCTCAGTTTAGCAGTCCATATTCTGATATGGCTTATTTTGCTGGTCAGTCGGGTCAACCATATTATCTAGGTCAGCCTGCTCGGCCTATCCTAGTGCCATCTATATCATCAGCCATGAGGTCACGGCCTACTTTTCAAGGGGTTCCTCAAAAGAACGAGCACCCCCTGAATTTAGGTCAACCTCAACGGGCCCATGGTTATTCGGTTGCGGGGTCGGTCGTAAATCTGACACAGAGTATCAGTCGACCTTCACCTTCTATACCAGATATCCACTTCCGGCCTTCAGGTGAGCCTCGTTTGCTTGGCCAGAGGGCTGTTCGTCCTCAACCGCCATATATGCAATCTAGGTCATCACTTCCTGGTATGTGGCCCAGTCAACCAGTTCGTCCTGGAATAATGGGGCAAGCCCCAATGGTTTCCACTGCGTCTGAACTCTTGGCTCATCGGCAAGTTCCAACCCAATTGTCTGTAGGTCATGACCCGGTTCGAGCTGATATTATCCAACGGTTGAATCAGCAACAAGCCGAATTGACTTACTATAGACAATTACTTTTGGAGGTGCCGCAGGGAGTGCATAACGCCATGCATGGTCCTGTACCTGTGTCACCTTCACATGTGTTGGATCTGTCGAGTCATCATCCAGGTCACCGACCTCCTCCTTCCGTTACTCCTTCTTCTGACCTTGACCCAGATCAAGACGAAGATTCGAGGAAGTATTCGGATATTCTGGCCAGCATATATATGCTTTTTCCAGATATGGAGCGTCCTCCACCGCCACCACTTAGGCGTTTGTCGACGATGGCTTATGTACCGCCTACTGATAACCGTACTATAACATCACTTCCTCCTTCTAAGGCTATTTATGGTCTTACGGAAATGTTTAAGTCGGTTTTAGCTAGGCCCAAATCCCAGGAGGAAAGGCAAATGCGGATGGGGGCCAGGGCGTTGTTTCGTCCGGCTGCTTCCAATGCTCCTTTTCCTGTGGAGAAGCCTTCGTCGCGTGCCTATACCATTCATGGTTCCTCATTCGATTTCAAGGCCGCCGACCTTGACCCGGATTTTGTGGATGTCTGCAAAGGGGACACAAACAAAGCTCCGGGCAAGGTCACGGTTGAGTTATCGGGGAAACAAGCTTCTATATTAGAGGAAGTTTCCCGTCAGGGTGTAGCTATTTCATCACATATGGACTGGTTCTTGACATCCATTTCCTCAGTGATTGAGAGGCTAAAATCATCCTCAGTGGCCGCTAGCATTCAAGAAGAAATTTCTTTGCTAACGGACTTCAGAAACGTTGCCTCTAATGCTAATGCAGATCAATTAGCTTTGTCAGCGTATAATTCTGCTATGCTGGTACACCTAAGACGTTTGGCTTACTTGCCAACCATGGTGAACTATACTCCTGATGTGGTCTTAAGGACTATGAAGGAGCAGTCACCAGCATCTTCTCTGCTGTTTAATGGAGTGTTACCTTCTCTTGCTGATCAAATGGCTAAGGCTAAGACTGACAGCGATATAAGAGCAGGTACTTCCGGTTCCGGTAAGAGATCTAAAGGATCTTCTTCTGGTCCGCCCTATAAGATTCCCAAGCTTTCTGTACCTTCGTCATCAGGTCAGACTGCTAAGGATTCGGGTAATCAGCAGCAGAAATCCCGAACTAAGAAACGCAAAGGCAAGTCTGGTTCGGGTTCGGCTAAGCAACAGTCACATCGGTGATGTTCCCAGCCATGTTGTGGAGCTCACAGCATGGCGGAACCACGAAGTGCCTCGCTTCCCGGTTCCGCCCGACTCTTCTCTTCCGGTAGGCGGAAGACTACAAGAGTTTTGGCGGAACTGGCAGTATCTGGGGATGGATCCAGCGGCCATACGTATTCTACGGTACGGATACCGTCTGGAGTTTATTCTGGACCCCCCATTAACTGTTGCTCCCAGAATGTCTCGTATTCCTATACGCAGACAGCACCTTCTAGAATTACAGGCTTCGGTCGACAAATTAATTCAGAAGGGAGCAGTTATAGAACTCCTGTCGTCAGATCTGACCCTGGGGTTCTACTCTCCGGTGTTTCTTGTTCCCAAAAGAGATTCACCGGAGATGCGCATGGTCATAAACCTGCGCACCTTGAACAAAGTCTACCTGCGGCGGCCTCCGCATTTTCGCATGGAGTCTTTCCGTTCAATCAGAAATGCTCTGACCAAAGGGGAGTGGATGACCTCGTTGGATCTCAGGGATGCTTATTTGCATATTCCGATCCACCCCGCCTACCGGAAGTTCCTCAGATTTCAGGTCGGCTCTCGCCGGTTTCAAATTCAGGTTCCTCCGTTCGGGTTGTCCACTTCCCCTTGGGTCTTCACCAGAGTGTTTCGTCCGGTAGCGTCCTTTCTGCACAACCGCGGAATCAAGTATCATTTCTATCTAGACGATTCCTTGATCCGTTCCATGTGCAGGGACCAGCTCCATTGCGATACGATGTTCGTATGGCACATCCTCGAATGTTTGGGTTATCTCCCACACGAGGTCAAATCGGAGCTAACACCGGCCCAACAACGTACCTTTCTGGGGGTATCCTACGATACCAACCTGGCATTGGCACGTCCCCCACAGGCACGCTGGCAGAAAATCAACGAACAGATTCCTCTGTTTCTCCGATTTTCTCGTCAGTCGGCCTTGACCTTTGCATCACTGATCGGCCTACTGACCTCCACTCAGGATGTCACTCTGAGAGGTCGACTGCAACTGAGGCCCTTAATGAGATTTCTAAATCATCATTGGGTCAGGAGGTCACTGAATCCTATGATTCCTGTCACAGGGGATGTCAAACGTCACCTTCGTTGGTGGTTAGACCCCCTCAATGTGATGCAGGGTGTGACCCTTCTTCCATTTCGTCCAACTTGTCACTTGTTCACGGACGCTTCGATGAAGGGTTGGGGGGCCCACCTCGACTCCATGTCGACATCCGGCTTGTGGACTCCGACGGAGGCTTGCTCCCATATCAATGTCTTGGAACTCATGGCAATTATTCGTGCTGTTCAGACTTGATACGGCGAGCTCCGGGGTCAAACAGTTTTGGTCGCCACCGACAACACCACGGTGGTGGCCTACATAAACAAGCAGGGAGGGACTCGGTCGCTACTCCTACTGGAACAGACCGAGATCCTACTTCACATGTGTTGGCAGAACAACACGACGCTTCGTGCCAGACACATACCGGGACACCTGAACGTCTTAGCCGACACATTGTCTCGGAAGAATCAGGTGATCTCGACCGAGTGGCAATTACACCCGGACATTCTATCTCGGGTTTCCCAAATCTGGGAGATGCCCCAGATAGACTTGTTTGCCACTCGGTTGAACAACCAACTGCCACTGTACATGTCTCCGGTCCTCGATCCAATGGCAGTGGCAGTGGACGCTCTATCTCAGGATTGGACGGGAATGATAGCTTACGCCTTTCCTCCCGCTGCCATCCTTCCTCTAGTTCTGCAAAAGATCAGGACAAATCCTTGTGTTCTGTATCTAGTGGTACCATGGTGGCCGGCTCGTCCCTGGTTTCCAGATTTGCTAGAACTTCTAATAGACGACCCCAGGCAACTTCCGTCTTGGGGAAAGCTATTGCGACAACCAAGGTCGTCGATTTTCCATCAACAACCCAGTCGCTTCAACCTCCACGTGTGCAGGTGCTCCGCAATCAACTCGCTCAAGCGGGCTTTTCGGCGGAGGCGGCCCGGAAGATGGTGTCCTCCACTAGGGACTCCACTTCAGACTGCTATCAGTCGAAGTGGGCCATCTTTCAGCAGTGGTGTGTCTCTCGACACATGGATCCAAATCAAGCCTCTGTTCAGCAAATAGCGGATTTTCTCCTGTATTTGTTTGAGGATCGGGGTTTGGCTCCTTCCACGGTGGATGGTTATCGATCGGCGATTTCTAGGATCATTACTCTTTCTACCGGTATAAACCCGGCGAGGGATCCTAATCTTACTTCCTTGATCAGATCTTTTAGGATCTCAAGACAAGTTACTGCACCTAAGTTACCGAAATGGGACTTAGCATTGGTTCTGCGGCGATTGGCTCAACCTCCGTTTGAACCTTTATCTTCAGCCGATTTGAAGTTTTTGTCTTACAAAACTGCCTTTCTGTTGGCTCTCGCATCTGCAGCTCGGGTTTCCGAGTTGCATGCTATTGATGCGAGAGAGATTAAGCATGACAGGACTTGGTCCTATGTTCTGCTTACAACTTTACCAGAGTTTGTGGCGAAGAATCAATCCCTCTATGATTGTTCATCTCGGGAGTTCAGGATCCCAGCTCTGTCAAATTTTTTGTCGCAAGGTCTCGAGGACGACAACTTATATTGTCCGGTTCGAGCTCTTGCAGTGTATGTTAATCGTTCCAAGAACCTGCGGGCAGGGAGGAGACGGTTGTTCATACCTTTCGGACCTCGGAGCCAGCAGGAGATTTAAAAAAATACGATCTCCTGGCTCTCCAAAACGATTAGAATGTCTTATATTGGGGTGTCGCCCACACAGGCAGGGTTAGTAAAAGTCTCCGCTCATGAGATCAGGGCAATAGCGGCTTCTTGGCCTCTGTGGTCCAATAGGTCCGTGACGGATATAATGAAGGCCTGCTACTGGCGCTCCAATACCACTTTTGCGGCATACTACCTTAGGGACAGGACCGTAAGCCAGGATGATGTCTACTCGTTGGGGCCTTTGGTGACAGCACAGCGGATCACCAGGGCCGGGGCATCAGGGGCGCACTAAGAACTTAGTGTTTTTATCCTGTTTTTAATGGTGAGTGTCTTACTATTCCACCCCACATTTAAAAAAGGGGGGGGGCATGTTGGACTCCTCCATTTTAGTTGGCTGTTACACCGAGGTTCCATAGGTTCCTCGGTGCAGGAGATATATTAGGTGAACATTCTAATGATTCACTGGGGCTTATCTCTTAGGAATTCCGGCAGTCCTGTCCCTTTGGGATTTTGCTCAGCCTGAGTTCCAAGGCTGACTACCTGTTTCTCTGCTCATGCGTCTTCCCGTTTGGGTTCTTTTTCTCCCGCCATCCGGGTGTGGTATTCTACCCATATGTCAGTAAGGTTGGTTTTTATTGCGTAAAAAATATAAAAAATTTACAAGTAATTTTTACATTTTTAAGCTAAAAACCTACCTTACTGACAGGGATTGTCCCGCCCAGCCTCCCCGCTAGGGACACTACCACGAGGTGTAGGAGAGGAAGTGCATGGCCTAGGGATAGTCGCGCATGGGCAGTGGCACAGGATATACTGTGGGATATTTCATTTTCTTTACTTGAGTAGGGGTGCTAGGCACTATACCCATATGTCAGTAAGGTAGGTTTTTAGCTTAAAAATGTAAAAATTACTTGTAAATTTTTTATATCCATGTCTGTTGACATCTCCCCGTAGCACAAATGAAATACTCAACTGCTCCCTTTCTGCAGTCAAAATGTATGAGACACATCATGCACATCTGAAGAAATGAAATAATAGCTCCCTCGACATAGGAGTTGTGCACAAACTAACTATTACACCGAAGCCCTGACAGGGACAAGCAGAGGGAAACATTTATATCTTTGTTCTTCCATATCATCTGTTTATTAAAGAAAATGAGACATCGAAAATATCATTCGAATTGCCGTTAATTTTTTTTTCTATTGCATCTCGTAGGTGCCTCAAAATGGCCAGTTGACGGGCATTTTCGCCTCCAACCTCCTGCTAATGAACACCCGGTTAGGGACTTCTGACCATAGTTCTATAATGATATATGGAGAATTCGCAACAACAAAAACTGAACTTTTGTATTTTGTTTCTGTGTCAACAGGTATTGTTAGTCACGATTTAGTTGTACAGAAATTATTCTGAGTAACATATTCACTTTACTTTCAGCGGCACATAACTCCACGACGAAAACGGGAGTGTTCGAATTTATTGTTTCACGAGTATATTGAAAATGCTCCCGTTTTCGTTTTATTAGGATGGAAAAAATCATGACAGGGGAAAAATCGGCCGTTTTCGAATTAAATTTGGAAGGTGAATTATTAGGGAAATTACCGTATATATGCCTGCATGGTGTTTATAGTAAATTTGTTTGTTGACAACGATGGCGTTGGAGAGACAATTTGTGTGTAATTCCTGTTGTTGTTACTGCACGATCATAGCGTATATAATTTAGTTTGAAAAATTTGAACACCACCAACAACAAAACTTTTCGAAAGCGGTACCTGACAAATTCTGTTGTTTCCGCTTTCGGAAAGTTTTGTTGTTGTTCAAACTTTTTGAAAGTAAATTATATTCGGTGAGCAGAGTCCCCCAGAATACATAAATTTGCACTGGACAGGATCCGGTCAAGTTCACAAGATGAGAAAAATGTAAATACTATTGTTTGTTGCTTCGACACATATCTCCTCTGCAAATATATTCCATGCAGTATGCGTACACATTAAAATAGTAACGAACGCCGACTTCACGAAAAAGAACGAGACTACGAGTGTTGAAAACTGGGGTCTTCATAATCCCAGAACCTGAACCTGTCAAGTGCGACACTCAGATCAAGGATCAAGGAACAAGATTTGCAACGTCTGCTCGGCGAATACGCAGTGATCGTACAGCAACATTAACAGGGATTTTCACACAAATTGTCTCTCCAATGCTATCGTTGTCAACAAACAAATTACGAACTATAAACACCAGGCATATATATTATAAGTAATCTGACTTACCACAAACTCAGACAGACGCAAAACTGCAGAGACGGCAAACACCACGATGTGGGCAGCTTACTATATTACCAGGTCATCAATTTACATTTACAACAGTCTACGGTGACAGCACAGCGCTGGCATGAGTTAGCTCATAGTGGGCGCTGAAAACCGGGTTTGAGCCGATCGCCCGGAACCAGACAATGCAAAGAACAAAAAAATAGTCCACGGATTCAAGCAATCCCTGGGCGAAGAAATGAATTTGAAATACACTCAAATTCAGAATTCGTTTTATTTCTAGTTAACATGAAACGATTACGACTTTTTTTCTTCATTTTCTGGTTAATACCCTGATATATGACTCAAACACAGTGAAAATCACTGGCGGGGTGTTACAGGTTATAGTGCATTATAGTGCACGTACACATTTTCAGATATTTCATGAGTGGCAGCATAGTCTGGTCAACACCGTATGCCAGTTTTTTGGGGGTTTTTTTTTAAACATGAATTGCCCAATAAAGTGGTTTAAAGGTGAAATGCGAAGGTTTTCATATTTTTCTTTTTATTAGCCCACCATCACCAGATGGTGGGCTGTTCAAATCGCTTTTTGTCCGTGGTCCGTCGTCCGTCCGTAAACAATTTCTTGTTATCGCGATTTCTCAGGAACTACTGCATGGATCTTTCTCAAATTTGGTACACAGGTTCCCCTTGGGGTCTAGTTGTGCAAGATACCTTTTTTGGTCCGATTCGAAAATCCAATATGGCCACCAGGCAGCCATCTTGGATTTCCCCATGAAACCTTGTTATCGCGATTTCTCAGGATCTACTGCATGGATCTTTCTCAAATTTGGTACACAGGTTCCCCTTGGGGTCTAGTTGTCCAAGATACCTTTTCTGGTCCGATTCGAAAATCCAATATGGCCACCAGGCAGCCATCTTGGATTTTCCCATGAAATTTTGTTATCGCGATTTCTCAGGAACTGCTGCATGGATCTTTCTGGTTCGATTCGAAAATCCAATATGGCCACAAGGCGGCCATCTTGGATTTCCCCATGAAACCTTATTGTCATTTCTCAGAAAGTATTGCATGGATCTTTCTCAAATTTGGTACACAGGTTCCCCTTGGGGTCTAGTTGTGCAAGATACCTTTTCTGGTCCGATTCGAAAATCCAATATGGCCACCAGGCAGCCATCTTGGATCTCCCCATGCAACTTTGTTATCGTGATTTCTCAGAAAATACTGCATGGATCTTTCTCAAATTTGGTACATAGGTTGGGGTCTAGTTGTGCAAAATACCCTTTCCTCGTCCGATTCGAAAATCCAATTTGGCCACCAGGTGCCCATCTTGGATTTCCCCTTGAAACATAGTTATCGTGAATTCTCAGGAACTACTTCATGGATCTTTCTGAAATTTTGTACACAGGTCCCACATGGGGCCTAGTTGTGCAAAATACCATTTTTGGTCCGATTCGAAAATCCAAGTTACGCTCCAAATTAATACGGCATTCCTGAGTTGTGACGTTGCATCACACGAGTCGGCGGATCAAACGTTGGGACATATTCTAAAAAGTGACTATAGAGAATATCCATACCTTCACCTTCCATATCAAGAGGTTCCAATAATTCGGAATTAAAATGTATTTCTTCAAATTTTAAATCAGTTTTCTTTAGTCCAGTGAACTGCCCCACTGTTTCGTCTGCCGACGGGTCGTCTACATGAAGGAACGTCACTCTTGTGACACAACATTACAACTCGACAACTGTAGACTTCTGCGTGTTTCATCAGGATTCAGACACTTTCGAAGTTTCAACATTACTGCGCGGATCCCTTCAGTATCCCGTAGATCAGATCTCCGCGTGACACACGGAATCTACGCGTAACTACGCGTAAAATACGTGTAGTTGATTTCCGCATGGCTCCGCATTGGCCACGCGGAATCATGCGGAGTATTGGGACGATTCAACACGGAATCTACGTGTAGAAAACTCCGCATGACACGGAGGAACGCGGATGAACACGGAAACTGAGAAATTACTGAAATATGCATATTGACACGGAGAAAACTCTGAATGACGCGGAGTCACACAGAGTTATCTCCGTGTGGAACACGGAAACTGAAAAATGACAGAATTATGCATATTGCACAGCCCTTATTAAAATACAATTAAGCCTTCTGGTGACTAGTTGCAGCAATATTGCAGCAATATCTTTTCGTATGCAAATTAGGTTGCTGCAATAGCACCAGAAGTGTTGCAGCAATATTGCTGCAACTAGTTGCCAGAAGGAGAATTTGCGGCAACACATTGCTGCAACTATGTCACTTTTCATATGCAAATTAGGTTGCTGCACTATCGCCAGAATTGTTGCGGCAATATTGCTGCAACAAGTCGCCACAAGCTAAAATTGCAGCAGCATTCCAGTCAAGCATGTTGCTGCAATATTGCATGTACATATGTGATTGACATCCGAAAATCACAAAAATGTGAAAATATTTAAGTTTGTAACCCAACCAAGTATAATAACATCTCTCACGAGTCCTGGGTGCCTGGCTTACGAGGACGAATAAAAAGAAGATATTGGGGGTCATGCACTGGCACAGCTCCTCCGATAGCTCACATATAATCACAAACACAAGTTATCTGTTAGGTTTTGAATATGAAGAACAAGACAAGGTGATATGAATTATATTTAATTTGGTATTTTAAACATGTTAAAGGTTGAAATATCACTATTATAAACTTGAGTGGCATAATCGACTCAGCATGGTATTGTATATTTTCCTACCTGTTATCCAGAGTCCTAAACAAGAGACGGTATGTAAATACTTAGAGGTGTGGAGCTTTTCGAAATTTATTGCACTGTCTGGCCCTGGCAATTAATTAGATAGATGAAACTCCAATGCTGAATAGGAGCAAACTCTCTCATGATCTGGGAAGACTATCAATTTCTTTAAATTGTGAATAGTTAGCACACTTTAGCATGTTCAGTGACATAACCATGTCACGATTTTATAAAAAATCTTTCATCTAGGCATCCAATAATATTTCGTCATCACTCGGTTCACTGAAAGGATTGATCCATGCCTTGTGAATGTGTTTTTTTTTCAAGTAAATTCCAGCACAGTGCTACTTCTTTGAAAATTATGGATCGACAGTATGTCTTGTGTCACAACTCCAACCTGGGCAGGGGTGTCCAGTGTGCCTCTTCATGCTGTTCTTCCGAAATTCCCCAATATCAGTTCCACAATCAGTACACTGATATAGGCCTACCTGAAAATAAAATGCAAACAAATAAAATCAAATATAAAATTAATATTTTGACGTTTTTGCCCATATTTCGGATATAAATTTTTACACAAATGAAATCTTTTGGATATTAAACAATTATTGAAATTAATAGTTATCAAGGATCACAATTTTGCTTTTCTGAATTTCTTGGTAAAGTTGCCACACCATGACACATGCCATAGTTGTACAGTGTCCTCTTTTGAGCAGAATTTGTTGTGGAAATGTCAGGAACGAACGAGCATGTTGGTGGTGGTTTTACTTTTTTCAACTTAACAAACACACAGGTTTAATTAAACTTGGTTGTTTTTGAACTTCAATGAGTAAGATAAAACATGAAAGACAACCACGGAACATCACTGAACAATTGAATTTAATCTTACCAGATGTGTTGTTGTTGTCGAATGTCGTCGGACGCACATCAGCCCGGCCGCCTTTGGAGTATTCGGACACATGATTCACACGTCATCATCACATGGCAGTAAGAGTGTTGCCCAAACGTTTGCCAGACTACCAAGTGTATAATTAAAAGCATCCGTTATTTGCGCTGAAAACTTACCTCACTTCCACTCTTTGCATTTCTTGTCTACAGGAAATATCACAGTAAGAATTTAAGTGACACAGTTATCTCCCCTGCTAGTCACCTGATTGCATAGCTACCCACAATTCTACTTCCTTCTTGTTCTACTGCTTCGTAGGGCTGGAAGTAAACATTGTCAACTCCGTGAAAAAGTGCCTTTTCTAGCGAAACTACTCACAGTTGGATTACCTCAGACGTCTGATTTTCTGCAAGAAGTCCTTTGGGAAGTATTCTCTAAGTTATCAGCGTAATAATGGCTCAAAATATGTCTCAAATGTCATGCATGTCTTGTGGAGGTGACAAGCCTAGTTATGACCTTCACTCAGTGTGTCCGCCATGCCGCCAGGGTAGAATCTGTACATGGGACACGGCCTGTGAAGAGTGTATTGTGTGGGCGCCCGGCATATTCCAGGTTTATTTGGCCGGTTCTCTGGCAGCTAACGAAGGGAATGGTGTCGTTATGCCTGCCAATATCGCAAACGAGACGTATGTAGCACAGTCTCCTCGTACTAATGTAGGCGAGGAGTCTAGGGGGTTTGTTAGTTCAGTAGCTGGGACTTCATTAGTCAGCCTATTGGATGTAAATAAAGATAAACAAACGCCCCCCCCGCTCACGATGCTTCCATTTCAGGCCAGATGAAGGGTCAATCAGGTAAGGGATCGACCCGGTTGGTACAAGTGGAAGGAGTAATCGAGGATATGGAATCTGGTACGACGACGACTGTGGAAGTGGAGATTCCTATTGAGCGGACGCCTGGATGTGACGATGAAGGGAAATCGGTGACGGACCCAGGCTTAGCGTGGGAAAGCCAGGGGACTCCGATCGCTCGATCGGAGTCAACTTATGATTATGAAAACTTGGGCAGCACCAGTGAGGAGCCTAATGTTAAATTTTCATTTGGGTCCGGGGTTGGGAAAATACCTTTCTCGACGCTGTCGAGGCCTGGACTTCCCGGTCGCTCAGTTACGCCTTTAACTGCTGCTTCCGGTTTGTCTGAATTTTCTCAACCTGCTTCCGGTTACTCTGGTGGCCTTCCTCATTCCCTTGCCGAGACGTTTGTGTCTACGAGCCTTCTGGGCCACCAGAGATTAAGGTTCCCGCAACAACGGCAGTATGGTATGTATTCAGGTACCCATAATATGTCAAATTTTTTGCCTGTGTCTGAGTTGCGTTATCAAGAACCCTCAATCAGACCAGTTCAAATTATGCGGCATCCGGTTGCTGGTCTACCTTCGCCCTTGCGTGGCTTAGGTCAGATATCTGCTTCCGGTGGTGTTCGAGGTACGGGACCGGGAATTTATCGTATGATGCGTCCTCCTATACGTGCTTCCGGTTTACGACCTCGTATGCCTGTTCACCGACCTTTACAGTGGCCGTGCTCACGTCCAGCTAGAGGGTCCTTGAGTGTGAACACACCTCGTCAGGCCTTGCTTCCGGTCCACTCTCAAGTGACTGATCCCACATTGACTGCCATACTGCGCGGTATGGAACAGCAACGTGAGGAAATGAAGGAATTGAGAGAGATGATGACCAGTCAATTCCGAAGTAGTACGCCACTGCTTCCGGTTTGACTGAACAGTCTAGGAAACCGGAAGCTAATTTGTCGAGGACTATCCCTTCCAATACTCCCTCCTGGCAGGAAGCCCCGGAAGCTATGGAAGTGGATAGGGACCAGTACGGTAGATCTGAATTGAATGAACCTACCAATACTGATCCGGATGCTAGAAAATATTATGAGCTTATTTCCGGCATCTATGACTTAATTCCTGATATGCAGCTTCCGGTCCCACATGCGGGGGATATTGAAACTGAATCAGGAGAGTCAAACCGGGTTACGAGGTCGGCTACCACGCTTCCGGCCTCAACTGCTATTCATTCTATTTGCCACTTGTTCCATAGAACTTTAGCAGAACCCACTACGCAGGAGGAACGTGCTATAAGGTTGAGACCAAAAGCTCGCTTCCGCCCTGCAGGATCTTCTGGTCCGTTCCCAGTACAGAAGCCAAACACACGAAGTTACGGCGTACATAACTCACCGTTTAGCTTCCGGTCTGCAGAGGTGAACGGCGACTTTCAGTATTTATGCTCTAGCAATACTAAAGTGCCTAGTAATCCGGATGCTCCTTGCACGAACAAACAGGCCGCAGTACTTGAGGAAACTGCTCGACAAGGAGTGGCGATTACGAATCACCTTGACTGGTTTCTTAAAGCCATAAAGGATGGTTTATTTTCGCTGTCGGGCGCGGAAAGTCAAGAGCAGTTACAGGAGGGTATAAACCTCGTTCTTGACTACCAGAAGATTGCTTCCGGTGCTGTAGAAGATTTACTGGTACACAATGCCTACCTATCTTCTATGCTAGTGTATTTAAGGAGAAAGGCCTTCATTCCTTTTATGCATAGTTACACACCGGAAGCTCTAAAGAGGAGTCTACTAGAGACATCTACGGCTCCTTCTTTACTGTTTGGTGATGCTGTTGCCGAAGTTCGACCTGAAATGGATCGTATAGAGCATGACAGGTCAGTTGCTTCCGGTGCTTCGTCTAAAAGACCTATGGCTTCCGGGTCGGGTCCAAAGGCGAAGAAGGCTAAGAAGAACCCGCCTAGTTCCAAGGCTAATAAGGGTGCTTCCGGCCAACAGCATAACCAAGCGCCTGCTTCTTTAGAGCCAAGAGTATCAACCTATGGCCATAAGAAGCAGGGTAAGGGGAAATCTAAGCAGTCAAAGAAGGATTCCTGATGTCTCGGGCCGTACCGGGTGGCTTCCGGTATGGCGGGAACACCGAGACATGACGTTTCCAGTTCCCCAGCAACTAGACCTTCCGGTAGGGGGAAGGCTGCAGTTGTTTTGGAGGAACTGGATAAGGATCGGGACGGAAGCGTGGGTCATTCGAACGATCAGATACGGCTATCGCCTATTGTTCGACACGCTTCCTCCCTTGACTGCTCATCCCCTTCCGTTCCGTATACCATTACGAACGGGTCATCTATCAGCAATACAGTCCTCTGTGGACAAGCTGATAGAGAAGGCAGCTGTAATAGAGCTTCCGGTTTCGGACACGTCACCCGGGTTCTATTCGCCGGTCTTTCTGGTCCCCAAGAAAGACACGTCCGAGATGCGCATGGTTATAAACCTAAGGCGCCTCAACAAGGACTACCTCACTCCACCGCCACACTTCCGCATGGAGTCCTTCCGGTCTATCCGGTCGGTACTCGGACAAGGGGAATGGTTGACTTCTCTGGATTTAAGGGATGCATACCTGCATATCCCGATACATCCGGGGGACAGGAAGTACTTGAGATTCATGGTCGGCAAACGACGCTTCCAAATTCAAGTGCTTCCGTTCGGCCTATCCACTTCCCCTTGGGTGTTCACATGAGTGTTTACACCAGTGGCACAATTCCTGCACAGCCTAGGTATAAAGTACCACTTTTATATCGACGACTCCCTGCTAAGGAATGCCTGCAAGGAGCAGTTAATCCTAGACACCCAGTTTGTCTTAAGGATGTTGACTTCTCTGGGATACATCCCACACGAAGAGAAATCAGAGCTGATTCCTTCACAAAGGCGTAAATTTCTGGGGGTGGAATACGATGCGCTACGAGCTCTCGCCAAACCCCCAGAAGATCGATGGCTAAAGATAACGACGAAGATACCTCAGTTCCTCAAGTTATCTCGGGCCAGGGCTTTACACTTTGCTGCGATAATCGGCCTCTTGACGTCAACACAGGACGTAACACCAAGAGGGCGGTTGCAGCTTCATCCCTTAATGATTTACTTCAATCATCAATGGGTCGAAAGGCAGTTGAATCCGTGGATACCTGTAACACCACTAGTCAAACAATGCCTCCAATGGTGGCTGGATCCACTCAACGTTATGCCAGGTGTGTCCCTACTTCCGTTTCGTCCGTCACATCACCTGTTCACGGACGCATCTATGGAAGGATGGGGAGCCCACCTCGAGTCCAAGTCAACATCCGGGTTATGGACAATCGAGGAACGCTCGTACCATATAAACGTGTTGGAGTTTATGGCAGTGACACATGCCATCCGCACGTGGGTGAGCGTATTGACCGACAAGAACCTGCTGGTTGCGACGGACAACACAACAGTCGTGTCCTATATCAACAAGCAGGGGGGACGAGATCTCCGCAATTACAAAGCCAAGCGGAAATCTTTTTCGGTCTGTGTTGGGACAACAACATATCAGTGTTGGCCAGGCACATCCCGGGGGTACTGAACGTCTTAGCGGATTCGCTTTCACGACGGAATCAGATAATTCCCACGGAGTGGCAACTTCACCCAGACATACTAAAACAAATAGCTCATGTCTGGGAGATGCCACACATAGATCTGTTCGCCACTCGGCGCAACAATCTACTGCCCCTGTTCATGTCGCCGGTTCCGGATCCGACGGCATATGCAGTGGACGCACTATCGCAGGACTGGTCAAGGATGGTAGCATATGCGTTCCCTCCTCCAGCTATCCTGGCGAAGGTACTTCAGAAGATCCGCGAACACATGTGTGTCGTTTACCTGATTGTTCCGTGGTGGCCAGCAAGGCCGTGGTTCCCGGAACTATTGGATCTTCTGGTAGATGTACCAAGACAGCTTCCGGTATGGCACAATCTACTGCGCCAGCCCGGAACGTCGACATTCCACAGCCAACCAGGACTGTTCCACTACCACGTGTGCAAGTGCTCAAGCAGCACTTCGCTCAGGCAGGATTTTCAGCGGAGGTTGGGCGCCGAATGGCACAATCTATTCGACCGTCCTCTTCCGCTGTATACAACTCAAAGTGGGCAATCTTCGATCTTTGGTGTGGAGAGAGGGATATTAATCCATCCTGCGCAACTATCCCTGAGATAGCAGTTTCTATTGTACCTGTTCAGGGATAGGGGCCTGGTGCCTGCTACGGTAGAAGGTTATAGAGCGGCCATTGCTCAACCTATTCTACTGGGTACTGGGATTAATCCCTCGACTGATCCAAACTTATCTGCACTAATCAAGTCATACAAGATAACTGGTCAGTCGGCTGTTCCTAAGTGGGACTTAGCCTTAGTACTTCGGCAATTGGGAGAGCCACCTTTCGAGCCAATAGAAGCTATTGAGCTAAAATATTTATCATACAAAACTTCGTTTTTGTTGGCTCTTGCTTCAGCAGCTAGGGTGTCAGAGCTGCATGCGCTCGATAAAAGGAACATCAGACACTCTAGGAACTGGGGCAAGGTAGTTCTCACAACGGTTCCTGAGTTTGTGGCCAAGAATCAAGCCCTCTACGATTCCATATCTCGAGAGTTCACAATTCCAGCCTTATCTGATTTCCTTTCGTCCGGTCTTGAATCAGACATGTTAATGCGTCCGGTTCGGGCTCTTGCGTGTTACCTGAATCGTACAGAGGAGATCAGAGCGGGAAGGAGGCGTTTGTTTATCCCTTTCGATCCCAAAGCCAAACAAGAAATAAGTAAAAACACTATCTCGAGTTGGCTCAAAAATACGATTCGGCTAGCGTACTCCACAGCTACTGATAGGCAAGCCGCGCTTGTAAACGTTTCGGGTCACGAGATTAGGGCATTAGCGGCATCATGGCCTCTATGGACCAACAGATCGGTGACAGACATTATGAGGGCGTGCTACTGGAGGTCAAACACGACATTTGCCTCCTACTATCTCCGGGACATGACGTTGGCATGTAACGACCTCTATTCCATCGGCCCACTTGTGACCGCACAGCGGGTGTCAGGGGGACCGAGGCCAGCAATATAGCTACAAAAGTCCGGGCGTACAGTTGTAACCCTGCTTGCGGGTGAGTGCATTTTTTCTCTCGGCCCCTTTCGAAAAAAAGGGGGGGGCGTATATTGTATCTCAGCCTTGAAGTCAGAGTAGCAACAGAGGTTCCCTGTGTACCATAGGCATACAGGTTATTACTGTTGTATGATTTCATGGATCCTCTGTGAGGTAGAAGATCTATGATTTCTACTTTGAACTAGTCACTATGTATGGCATTTATCACTACCACGGATTGTATCAGTTTGCCCACCTACCTTACGGTGGCATTCTATGCAAAGAGTGGAAGTGAGGTAAGTTTTCAGCGCAAATAACAAAAAAATTTTACAAGTAAATTTTCTGTTATTAAGCTAAAACTTACCTCACTTCCAGTGATGCCCACCCAACCTCCCCGCTATGATACATCCAGACCATGTATCGCAGTGGAACAAGAAGGAAGTAGAATTGTGGGTAGCTATGCAATCAGGTGACTAGCAGGGGAGATAACTGTGTCATTTAAATTCTTACTGTGATATTTCCTGTAGACAAGAAATGCAAAGAGTGGAAGTGAGGTAAGTTTTAGCTTAATAACAGAAAATTTACTTGTAAAATTTTTTTATTTACGACATACTGGTTGAACCAGAACTGGACAGAAGTACAACGAACACCCGCCAATAACTTTTGAAACGGCGAAATTTGGCGCTATTCTTGCAGCACGAGATCACGTGGAGCGGGGAAATTCATTCAGTATCATCACTCAGGCGGATAACTATTCACGGTACAGCATGGTAGTGTCTGTTGTTGTTGTGTCTGTTCCGGATGTACCGACCGACGAATCATGTTGTTGTTCAATGACGGCTGCTGTTCAGATAGCTGCAAGATTTTACTCCCACACAAATAGATTTCACTCTTCTAAGTACCACTCCACATTCCAAAGAATAAATCATTGAATATATCATTTTAGTTGTTTTGTAATTAGCGTCTGCTCTCTCTCTCTCTTCCCGCGACCTCTCAATGCTACGCGCCAAAAATAAACGGCTCGAGAAGTGTATGTATAAAAACTCGGACTTCAACCTAAAATCGGATCTCCGGATCAATTATTTTTCTTTCATGAGAATACTATCAATTCTCACTTAGAATACTGAACTGTTTGAAGAATAAAATAATTCTTGTCGTTTGTAAGGACAGTAATTAGTCTTAATTAAACTTGTCACGATACTTCTAATTTTCGAGTCCGCTTCCGGATTTTTGCAGTTTCGATTCCGAATTTTTTGCAAATCGGCAATTCATCTGGCCTTTGCTAGGGTTCAGTTTTCGTGGATTCACTTCTGCATGAACTCTGTTACTAAACTGATCAAGTCTATGTTGTCTAAAGAGTATCACTGCGAAGCAAAGACCCAGAAGAAAGAAATATTTGAATACTTGGGCTACATCAATGTTTAAAACTGCTGCTAATTTCACAAGACTCTATAACTCCCGCGACTTTGAATGGAAATCCAAATGTTGAATACAACTTGAACAACAACAACATGCCGAATATCCGTCCCATGATAGAAACTGTGGATAGTTTTGTTTCCTTTAACTTATTCCAATTTAAGGACTTTGTTTCTTTTGCAAAAGCCATGTGATAGAGGTCTGGTGTAATAATTTTATTAATTTCATTTATTTAGAGTTTGCCGTTCAATAAATAAATAAATAAACAAAAAAATAACTCAGTGCTCCAAAGAAAGGTAAGGTAATATTTTTTCAAAGGATAATCCTTAAAGTATTAATGAACTAATGAGAACAAAAGTATAACAATAGTGAGAAACGAGCGTACCGGTAGTGAAAATGATAAGTAGGCCCTACTGATTACGGTTCATGTTAGTTTGGTGAGGTTCTGCTTGAGAAACTATAAGATAACATTTGTTCATAAGATTTTGACTTGTATAATATGTCTATTCTTGAGAGTTGAATTAAAACAGAACTTAATTGAACTTTCATTTGTTTATGTCATTTACATGTAGTGCATTTGGCTCTATTGGGGAATGCTGTATTTGATGCCATTGAAATTGTGATCTCTTATATGTAATACATTATCTTACATTGCTATGTCCAATATGGCCTGGACCTGTGTAAATGTATATCCTATTATTGAAAAATAATCTAAGTCCAATCCGTGTCAAAAATAATCAAAGTCCACAAACTCCGTGTCCTTCAGTGTCAACACGGAGAAAGCTCCGTGTGGATATATTCAGCTTACACGGAAATTTTGCAGTTCCGTGTTGTTCCGTGTAAATTCCGTGTAGATCCGTGTGAATGCGGAGATTTGAGCTACGGGATACCATCTTACTGTTTTTGAGCATGGTATCTTAAAAGAGATATCTCAAACTAGCCCAGTAAACGGAACAGAATTCGTTCCTAATTATAAAATATTAAGTATGTTTTATAGTTCATGCCAAAGGGTCGAGGAGATTTGTCTTTGCTTCCAGTACCCAATGATGACACGTGCAAAAAAACACTACGAAACGAAGACGAAAGATCCTCCGGACATTCACTTTTAGACTAACTTTTCTCTTGTACTATAACAACCGACATAAGTACAGTTTCTAGAAATCTTGAAACTCCTTAAACTTAGAAAGATGATATCGTGTTGTTTTCCAGTGTCCCTTTTTCGATCAGATTCGAAATTCTGTAAACAAAATTACAAATCAATCGTTTGTTCTTAGTAACAATGGACAAAAAGATCCTCTTGTCATTAGCTTACAATTATCGGACAATGGTGGGCGCCAAGATCCTTCAGGATCTCTCGTATATTTTGTGGGCTAGCTGGTTTTATTTGAAGTAATCTGTCTCCTAGTAGCTTTTGAAAAGTGCTTCAAAGTCCGTATCTGAAGCCTGGCCGTTTTCAGAAATGAAATCTGCATCGCTTATCTGCTCTTGTTTGATGATGGTTTGTGACATCACATCAGACCACCTGGCCGGGCCTCTATACTTGTAATGTTCAGTCTTCTGGTGGCTGGTCTGACAGGACGTCACAATCAAGGAAAGACGAGCCATGACATTTTGCAAATCTGAATTCAGCTGTGCTAGGAGTACCAACTTTTTAAAAAGATTCTAGCAGACAAGATAATTCAAATTAAACCAAGTCAAGTAGATAGACTTCTATCATTATTCAACTTATATAAAATTTGAAAGGGAGAATCTAAAAACCTTTGCATTTCACCTTTAACCCTATCTGGCCTGGGCTTTTGGGGACCTGTCCAGGCCTGGGGGGGGGAGCCGAAATGGCCCCCCCTAATTATTTTTCTTATCCCTTGAGCTAGGGGGCTGAAACTTACCACACTATACCCTTGGGTCAAGCTCTACCAGAAAATGTAAAAAAATCCAAGATGGCTGCTTTGATGACGTCACAGTGACGTCATTTTCAAAAACAGCATTTTTTGGTCGATTTTTCTGTCGGATTTTCCGATTTTTTTATTTATGCAATTTCTCCGCAAAAACTGCATGATAAATTAGTAAATATTAATGTGATGTGAAATAAAATAGTTTTTGCCCGCTTTTCATCGCGGAAAAGCAGAAATTTTGAAGAAATATGACAAAAACATCACTTTTCTGGGACCCCACGTGGCCGCCATCTTGAAAGTCACGGAGTTTCAGCTCTCTATTTTTTGACGTTCCGGAGATAGTGCAGAAAGTTTGGTAGGGGGGGGCCATAATGCCCCCCCCCCAGGCCAGGTAGGGTTAAGACAAGAATATCCCTTACTGTACTGAAGTGCCTATAAGAGATCCATGGCTGATATCATTATGTTTAATACCAATGTACTCTTCAAAATTACATCCATTTGCTTGTGAGGTATGGCATATCACTTTGGGCATACCGTTTCTTGTCAGATCACTAAAGTTAAGCAACATTGAGCCTGATCAATTCTTGAATGGGTGACTCGGTGCTGCATTGGTTCGGCTGATCAGTGTCCAGGATAATAGGAACTGAGGGCACTCGCATGTTCTTGCACATGTAGCAGGCCTTGCATTTTGACGGGGCCGATCGGCCCCGGCCCCGTGATCGACCCCGTGAGCACTTTTCACGGGGATTATTCATCGGCCCCGTCAAATCAGTCCAGTGAGTATATTCCCATATCTTCATGGAATAAATCTAACCCTAGTACTGTGTCTTCTGTCTTGACGACTTGTGCTTGGGCCAAGAAAGAAAATATGTCTATTTTCCGGTTTAAATACCCGACCGAGTCTAAATAAATCGTGCGAGTCTAATAATTTTATCAGCAAATTCCAACGAAATCACTACGAAGGCTGCGTTTTACAACAACAACAACCATAAAGCGGCGCGACTACTGTCAGCATACCGTAAAGTGTGACGTGACTGTAGAGCAGCATGGCATGGCGGCTGGTTGACGATCTTTTCAGCAAATAAAGCACCTACTTCTAGGTCGGGAATCGATAAATCAGCAACGTAATTACGGTTCAGTCGACCTGATCATGTTTATCAGGACAATTTTAAACATATTCTCCATCAACTTCGAAAGAAATCAACTGATTTTATGGCTTGAAATGGCGTTTGTTTGAAGCAGTGTTTCGTGGACACGGTAATTTGCAAGTGGTTTCGTTTTCAGCGAAATCGGCGACGACAGTCCAAGTCGCCGTCAAAGTCTAACCGACCGGTACCATTTCTCCGCTAAAAAATCCAAAATTTCCCGACTGTTTTATTATGAATGCATTGCAATGAACCCCCAAGATTCAAGCAAGTAATAATTCTTCGTTTTTTCAGAAATGGCGTGTTCAAATCGTTGTACGATCCAGTCTCGTTTCTCAAATTGCTCGAATTAGATCATGAGATAGGCGCTGGTACAGATCTCCATGATGTTCAAATTAATTTCCCATTTCATTTTATGGGATACGGACAAAACCCCAGTGGACAAAACACCAGCGGACAAAACCCCAGTTGTCAATTTTTTTCTTCTGGCTTTTCCAGAAAATATGTGCACTCCCCCTATGGAAGGCACTGGAATTCCACATGGAATTTTGTATTTTTCACTAAAAATCCTTGAAATTTTACAGGGAAATTTTATCATTCCTGAGGGGAAATCCTTGGAATATATTGTTTTGCATATCAAGTTAATAAATTAAAACGATACTCGTTTTAGTGGTAATTGAAAACAGCAGTCAAAACACATTATTGGCAATTCTTATTTCTACAATATCAGTAGGCTACAATAACTGGTTTCAGCAGAAGTCGCTGAAATATTCAGATTTGCTGGATCCAGTAAAGATCAAAATACCAACATGGAGGGTTTTTCTTTTATTCCTCTATTTTTTTGGTGATACCGGTACTTATAAGATCTTTTGAATATATGAAAATATGGGGAAATATATGTTATGAGGGTGAAAGGGGTGGGGGGGGGCGATATGTTCTGGGAGAATATGTTAAAGTGGGTGGGAATGTTGTACAATCAAGAATAATTTGTAGAGCATTGTATATGGGACAGGAGTAGGCTACTGGACATCAAAATAAAATTTATTTCCAAACAAAGGTTTGGTTGATGTATATGACCAATAATACATTGTCATGTGGTGAAATTTGAAATCAGCCCTGATGGCCAAAAATCAGCCCCGTCACCCTGCAAGACGGGGCCTATTGATCAGCCCCGTCTTATTTCTAGAATGCAAGGCCTGATGTAGGCACCATCATGATATGAATTAAAAATTGTTAAATCATACACACTCACCCATTCGCTTGTGGCAATATTAACATGAATTCCTCAGCTATCCACTACAACATGTACAAAAAACAATTAACTGTTTAATTGGCTGTTACTCAATTTTTTTTCCTCCTAATTCAATACAGGTAAATCCAACAAAACAAACGTTTCCCAGTTTGGTTTTGGTGGAATAGATTAGCTTTCTCACTAGAAAATATGGATTTATCATGTTGATTCTCCAGCTTCTCAAGTAGATTTACTGGGACATATGGCCAGGTCTTAGTAATGTCAGTATAGCATGCTTGGTGATGTTGTAGGCTGGTTTGACCTGCATTTTATAGAAAACCCAATGCATTGCGGAATAGCATCCAGTTTTAAAACACTTGGTCTATTCAGATTTTTAAAGATAAGTTTGCGAATTTCATTGGCTTGTGGAGACAATTGGAAGAACATTCAGCCAATCAGAGAGTTTGTTTCAATTAATGTTCATTATACATTCAGCCAATCAGACTGTTTGTGTCTATTAAGGTTCATTATACATTCAGCCAATCAGAGAGTTTGTGTAAATTACCTGTAAGGTTCATTATACATTCAGCCAATCAGAGTTTGTGTCAATTAAGTTTTATTATGCAAGTGGCATGGAGACAGGATTCAGGCACACAAGTGTCACCAGGATTTCTTCAGAGGGAATCATAATATGAGAGATCCCAGTACTGCGCTATCCAACATAGGAAAGTATTTGGTCATTGAGGGGGGTCATTCACACCCAATGACCTCTCTATATATGAAGCCCTTGAGACAGAATGATTGTAAATTGTATTTTATCCCAACCAATGTCCTGGTTATTAGAGCATTTCCACAAAGTGGATGCTCTTATGTTTTCATGAGAAACGGCTCCGCCGGATCCGCCGCCGCCGCCGCCGCGACTTTAAACGTGAATATCTCTGAAACCGTTAAATATTTTGGGGTCATACTTGGTGTGCTATCTCTTTAGGCCTGGGAAATTTGTCTGGTTGTGTTTCGATACCCGCTGCTCACCATTAGGTGGCGTTGTAGTCCGAGCTTAGGTAAACCTTTCTCTGACGATTTCGTCTGAACGGCTTGTCTGATTTCTTTGAAATTTTATTACAATGGTCTTGAAGGATAGTCGATGTGCTGAAAAGGTTTTGGTGTAGCTGGCATAACTATAAAGGCAAGTTTTTTGCGTCTCAAAAAAAAAAGTTTTTCGTGAAATGAAAATTCACCAATTCGCTTGAAGAAATATTTAAAAACTGTTTTATTCTAAGTTGTCAAGCATAAATATAGGATTGCCGACATGATAATTCCCTTTCGGTGCGAACCAAATTGCCACTTAAATGAAAAATCACATTTATCTGACTCGACAACAAAACCTCTATAACCATTATCATGATTAAAGTTTTTTCCATTGAACACTTATGTGCCATCTCCCTAGGGCTTTAGATCTCACCCCCTTGTTTTTCGTGACATTTGGTTGTCACTAGGTGGCGCTATGGGCATGAATGCAGGTAAACATCTGTAACATCATATCTTCTGAACAACGTGTTTGATTTCCATGTAATTTGGGTATAATGATCTTGCAAGATAGGCAAAGAACTGACAAGATTTTGGTGATGTTGGCGAATCATGGAGAGTCATTTTTGCATTTCAAAATAAAATTTCACAAAAATGGAAATCTGAGGATTTTGCTTCATCATGTAGGTATGTGATATTGTTCATCATTGGATGGCACTATAGACAGTAAATGTTTTTAGCACAATTTATTGGCATTTCATCTGTTTATGAAGTTTATTATTGTCAGACAGACAAAGGACTGAAAGTTTTGGGGTTTTTTTGATTGAAATTGAAGGGCCACCTCTCATACAGATTTTGCAGCCCATCAGCATAATGCTTGATTTATATCTCATTATACATTCTTTTTTTGTCAATTACTAATTTTATTAACAGTATGGTTTTAAAATGGATTGATGGGACATTGGTGCTGTTAGCGCTGGCATAATCATGTGGCACAGGGTAAAGTCAGCTAAATATATGGGTACTAATATGCTAAGGTGTAACAAACAGGCACTTCATGTTGAAGTCACTTATTACAGTAACATGTGAAGAAATTTTAACTTCTGGAAATGCCACTATTTTGTCTGAGTGTTGTGGAGATAGAAAAGATAATAACAGGTTCAACTTCAAATTATTTGTTTTTAATTAACTTAGTTAAGCTTGATTTGAGGCCAATATTTGCACCAAGATTGTGACATACACCATGGTGACATCCAAAAGATGTTTTTATATGTAATAATACACATAGAAGATGACTTTCTTTGTAGTCACTAGGTGGAATGGATCTAAAGGTAGAAATTGATGCACAATTAAAGTGGCAAAAGTGTGATTTAATAAAAGAATTTTAAGGTCCTAACCACCACGGTTGGACGTAACACTTTCCGTCCTTCAATAAGCCCTCATTGTAGAGATCTCTAAGTACTCAACAACTACATAGTTAATGATGCCAACCTTATTGAAAGGAAAGTTATGCCCCTTCTGTCTTTTCATGAATGTAAAGTTCCTGACAAATGCAAACGCATATTTAAAAAAAATAGATTTATCAAAAATCTTCAGATTTTCCGTCTTATGTTACATCCGACATACTAATTATGCTAATCAACTTTATTTGCAGTAGTATTTCATGGGGTTTGTGATTCCCCTTGCTTGTGCAATGGGTGACACATGCCCCAAATTTTATGCTTCCATCCCATGTACTTTAGCTGTACACTACCAAAATGCAGTGTCTTGCAAGTGTTCGTCCGACATAATCCGTCCTCGTTTGTCCGACACATAAGTAAATTTTCAGCATATTCTGAGTGCATATTCAGAACAGACCATCAAAATACACACTTATAGTGATACACAGTCATTTCCTCTCTGTACCTGAGCACTGTTTGGTTCGTGGTATTCATAATTGTAGTATTTTCAAATGTCGGACAAACAAAGACGGACAGGTTTTCCTCCCCATTTGTTTAACATTGTCCGTTTTAGTTTGTCCAACTATTTTGGGGCATAAAGGCATATTTTTAAAAAATAGTAAATAACTTTTATTTTCATATCAAGTTAAAGAACCTTGTATTCTTGACATAACTTTATAATTTTCAACATAGTTTATTTCAATTAAGTGCCTATTAATTTAAAAAAAGATACGTTTCCATCAGCTTTTCCGTCTTTGTTTGTCCGACACATTGTCATGCTTTGTACTAATTTCTTCACAGATACGTTAAATTTTTCAAATCAAACACTGAAAGTGTTCATATCTGTAAAATACTGTCCTAAAAGTCCCATTGCAGTCTGTTCCCTTATTATGTATTGTTTTATTCCCCCATTTTCCGTCCTGTGTTTGTCCAACATTTTCAGTGATGCTGTACTAAAACAGATCTGAGAATACTAACACACTTGAAGACTATGTTAACACTATACTTTTAATATAGCTGAGAGATATCGCCATCAAATAACGTAAAGAAGAAGAGCTGTAGTCTATTTTATATTTTGAGCTTCAGTGTCCCATATTTGTTACACCTTAGCATATAAACACCCATATCTTAGTCTAGGCTGCATCAACCCCTGCATACACACATACATGTAACTACAATACAGTCAGAGGAAATATGCTGCCATCAGTGGATGGTCAGTATGTAGAATTTAAGGATTCAAGTGACACTGATATTCTGCTTTACCTTTCAGGCCTCATATTGAGGCCTGTATGTTGACTATTCTGGTAATAAAACCTGTAATGGTTGACTTATTGCATAATGCAATTTACATAAGTGGACTAGTACACCCCTTGTGTCAACAAAGTAAACACTTCATTTCCAAAATTAGTGCTATTTCTCTCCATTACTGATATAATAATTTGATCCTGTTCCCAAGTCCATTTCTTTAGTCTCTAGTGGCTGTGAAGGCTTGGGCTTCCAGATGTCTGGGATGCATTCTGGCCAGTTTTCAATGAATGAAATCACAAATTATCACTCAGTTAATGCTCTTTTTTTGTTTTGTTTTATGTGGAGGTCCCCAGAATTTATTTGAAACTCAAGATGTGAAATTGCACATACTGTCGCATTTTGACAGCATAATTACAAATGTTGATAATTATTTCTTGAACTGAAAAAGTAAAAGATTTTTGATGTGAAACTAATACATACCTGCTATATAGCACATCCCACCTGGGAAATTTTTACATGTATATCTAATTGAAGTAATCCATTGGAACCACTGATGATTTTCCAATAATAGAGAAGAAAAGCAACTCCAGGTTATGATGACAATTTCATTCTGTATATTTCACTGTTAGTTATAGCATCTTCAGCAGTGAACAAAGTTACAAACAGCTCCATATGCACAGTATATACAAGGCATAATGTGATCTTAGCCAATACACATTTATGAATAGGTGAGCTAGTAAATTATGTCAGGCAGGGTGGACGGATATTAAAATGCTGTCATTTTCAGAAATTTGTTAAGCGATGACCTGACAGCTACAAATGTGATTCAGGTAATACAATACACACTCTAATTGATGAAAACAATACATAATCTTCTTATCTGGCAAGAACTAACTAAACTGTGCACAAATGAATGAAGTATTGTGATATAGTGGGTATGTACCTACATTGAATATTTCTACATTACAAGCGTCTAGTCCGTCATTCATAATCAAGCCGTCGTCCATTAGAGAATAAGAACTGTCATTTTAAGATAATATAGGTATAATTTTCTTGGCAATCCACATCAGAATTGATGGAATCCTACAAATGTTGTAACTCGCATGTTTCATAATTGTATATTCTCATGCGAGTTACAACGATTGTGGAGTGTGTATTGTAACACCTAAATCACACCATTTGTAGACCGCTGACAGGTCATCGCTTAACATTTAACAATTTCTGAAAATGACGGCATTTTAATATCCATCCAACTTGACTGACATAATTTACTGGCTTACATGTACCTATTCATAAATGCGTATTGGCTAAGGTCACATTATGCTTTTTTGTTTACTGTGCATATGAAGCTGTTTGTAAATTTGTTCAATGCTTAAGATGCTGGAACTAATAGCAAAATATACAGAATAAAATTGTGATCCCGGCTACTCGGAGTTGCTTTTCTTCTCTATAATAGAAGTAAAGTGGTGTGTTTTGGTGCATTTTGACAGAATATTTAGACTTTGAAGATATGTAACGATGCCCCAAAATGAACTGAAGTTTCCATGTTATCTGTTTGTCTGTCTCTCTGTCTGCCCATCTTTCTTGTCATACCACATATGCAGCTGGTGATGAATCAGAAGCCTAATTAATGAAATTGACTGACCTTCACCTGTTTTATCGAGGTCAAATTTATTATTAGAAAGAAGTGAAGATGGGCTCTCCAAATTCATCATACTTCTGCAATTGGTGACGGACTACAAGCCTATCCCAGTTGACTCAACCTATTTTCTCAAGGTTATATACTTTATATTATGATATAACATGAAATATAGCTTGGCATTCTAAATTGATACCACATATGCAACTGATGATGGACCTGAAGTCAATGAATAGGACTGACATTGACCTATTTTCTCAAAGTCAAAAACTGTATGTTAAGTCACATGTTAACTGCCAACATACACTCCAAATATATTTGTTGTGGCTGTGGTTGTCTTTCAGAACAATCTAGCGAATTTTGCATACATGTATTCCAACAGCCTCAACAGCCCCGCCCCCTGTACAGACCTTTTGGTCTTGGTATATGTTGGCATATGTGGGAAGTTGATGCTGGGTCGACATCGGGCCTTACAGACTAGTCTTTTGTGTTTAATGTCGTCAATTTCATCTGACGACGATACAGCTCTCCAATCCCCAGTGTACGAGTTTTCACAGCGAATCAGCTCACCAATTACCAATATACGAGTTGTCAGAGCATTTCCATCATAGCTCTAGATTTGTATCTAATACCGCTTATGCCGGTGCTAGGGGCTGTGTGGTCATATCATCCAAGTTGCCACATGAACAGGTACAATAAAAGCTTGAGATACAACACATATCACGAATCGTTAGATTCTTGGTATGTGCTTTAGAATAGGTTTACCGGTAGACTATGCTCTGCCAGTATGTCGGCACCTCTTCCCACTTCCTTTGTATGTGTTGTAATTCAACAGTAACTTAAATTATGCTGTATAGGCTGAGCTGTTGAAACACCCTCCATTTCCTAGCTCTGACATGCTGGATCACTTTCGAAATATGGGTACCATGACAGAGTAATAGATCACAGTCAGTGAAGGTTCCTGATTTACATTGAATGTCATTATTGCCTAAGTAGTATTAGCAGCATTTTCAGTCCTTGCGTTTGGAGGTGAGCGATCGCTCTCGCGCACCATCGCTCACCTAAATCATATCCAAGGTACACTGTTTTTCGCGCACCTAGATTCAGCAGATTAAATATAGAAATAAGTAGGCTGTGTCTGCTAACGGCCTTATTATTAAATGAACGGACAGTTGGTGTTAATTTTGCGAACTCTTCCACACTGAAAATCACTGTGAGAATAAACTGAAATGCCTTTAATAAATTTTAATCAGCAAACGATCGCCGTCAATTCCAGCGCGGCCATAATTTCTTCGCTTGTTTGACAATCGGTAGTCTCTTACACAGGCTATTCCTAGCATGGGATCGTGCAATATTTGCCACGTGCGCGGAGAGCTGACAGCAATGGCGGTAACTGCAGCAAATCTTCCTTGAACAAGTTGAAGCAGTTGACGAAGTTTTCTAAGAAAGGTAGAAGATTTACACATCATTATCAGCACACAGAGCCTGTAGTCAGTAGGATGTCAATACTCGTGGGCAATATTGAACTGGGACTCGTCTGATCATTCGCCAACCATTCTTCTCGTTCACTTAATTATACTATCGGCCGATTATTTTCGAGAACCTCCACGGACACTGCTCTTCACGCATGATTGGTTCCGACGAGTATTATATGCAGAGTGAGCTTGCTCAATATTCTGGTACGTACTACCCACTGGTGACTGTTGAAATCTTCATCACTGACTTTTGATATTGACTTGTTTAAATTGAAATAGAATAATTTATTTTTATTAATTTTTCGTTTGAAAATAAATTGAAAAATAAAATAATTTAATCAAAAATATAAAATGGTAGGTTAAACAATTAAAACAAAATCACTCCCCTCACGAAATTTGGGAGAGCGATTTTCAGCTCTCGTATTAGCTCTCCTCGGTTAATTTAGGTACACTTTTTTTAGCTCACCATCTTTTTACAAAAGACAAGGACTGCATTTTACAACAACAACAATTCGCTGACTTACAGTGAAAAATTATAGTGAAAGGTATTTATTTTTTGTTGTTTGGCATTTTTATTTGCTGGTATTGTTTCAGATAGAATACAGCAGCCTAATTCATACAATCAGGAATAAGAATGGGGTCTTTATGTTCAAACTTTCATAGGGAATATAAAAGTGGCAATTTGACATTTTATTTTTATTAGATTTTTTAATATCGGAGGGCCCACAAAATAAAGTTGGTGTTGCCTCACACTTGGTTTTGGCCATTGGTGAAGAAATCCCTTCTCAGAGGCACTACTACCAGGGATGATTCCTGATTGCTCATCCCCCAGGGGTATGTGCCCCATCCTCTGTCCCATCCTAAAAAAAATTGCCACCACTAATAGGGGTTGTGCCCAAATTGGGGAGATCTAAAGCCCTGTGAGTACCAAATTATGTATTACAAAATTATCTGGGGAAATGCTCTTCGCCCGTGTTTCACACGAGCTTTCATTGTTCATTCTGTACAGTTAAAGTGGGCTTCAGATATATACCACTTTCTCTTGGCATCTCATGGGCCAGCTTGGCCCATATGATGCTGAGAGATTGTTGACACAGAGAGGGCTGCTGTATTTACTCCTGCAATTCAGCCAGTCCCTACAGTCAATAATGGAGTGCTTTTGTGCATGTTTATGTCAATCACCTGGAACCAGAAAGAAGAGTCTCAAACCAATCATTCAATGTACCGGGTACATGTGTTATACAGAATACATGTATGTCAGATTTGATCTATGAAGAAACACCTGTTAATCTCAATATGCACAGGAATGTTCTCCTCCCGTATCAGTGTACATTTAATTGAGAGGACACTTGGAAATACTGTTTTTGTCCCCCTTCACATTAGTTGGAAACACTGGGCTTCCCATAATTCTGTCATTCTCTAGTTCAGTCATCTGGTTACACATTTCTTGTCCAATCAATAACTCGAGAACTTTTAAACTGATCGATTTCAAACTTGGACAGTGCCTTAATTGACATTGGTGAGAGGACAGTTGGAATTGCTTTTCAGGTGCCTGTGTAATCCAAGATGGTCACCATCAGCCATCTTGGATTGTCAACAGTTGGATCTTTATACATTTCTTGTTCAACCAAGAACTCAAGAACTATTGAACCGATCAACTTCAAACTTAAAGAGTGCCTTGACATCGATGACAAGACTGATGGAATTGCTTTTCAGTTACCTGTGTGACCCAAGATGGCCACTGTCAGCCATCTTCAATTTTGAGCACTTAAATCTGGTCTGGGCAATAATTCAAGAATGATATTGAACTGATCAACTTTAAGCTTGGAGAGTAGCTTGACATTGGTGAGAGACTGGTTAAGTTTGATTTTCAGTTACCTGCATAATCCAAGATGGTCACCATCATTCATTTACTTAGTCTCAAAAAAAAAACAATCGACTTCGAACTTGGTGAGTGGCTGGACATCAGTGAGAGGACAGTTTGGATTGCTTCTCAGTTATCTGTGTAATCCAAGATGGCCACAATCAGTTATCTTGCATTGACAGCAGTTGGATCTTTACACATTTATTGTCCAACCAATAACTCGTTAACTATTGAACCAATCAACATAAAAATTGGTGAATGTCCCAAGTTGGGATTGCTTTTCAGTTACCTGTGTAATCCAAGATGGGCGCCATCGGCCATTTCTCCACTTTCTAAGTACTCTTAATCAATAATATGCCTTACTATCGATCAAAACAGTTGACTACATGTATATATAGGTTCACATCCCTCGCAGAAGCAGCACCAGTTATGGTGGATGTAACTGGTGCTGCTGGCGGGGGACGGGGACCTAGCTAGGGTTGATTTTATTATGTTGATGTGAGAAAGGCTGATAACAGGTACGCGTTTGGCATCTACATGGAAAAGGAGTGATCTAGCCAGGGCAAAGCAACCAATGAACTCATACTCTCCATCAGCCTGACCAATTTTTAAAGCTTATCATTTTTATGCTGAAGGTTGAAAATGTTGGATAGTACTAAGATAATAAGACAATTTTTCAGCTTTAACCTACATGTAGATAATGTGGGAGGAAAGCATGCATCATTTATGTAACAAACCAACAGGGACTTGGCTAGCGTCTGATAAGCCTTTGATGACTGATGCCTCCATAATTACTCTAGACATTTATCTTGTCACTAGACCTTCAGGATATGTCCATGGGCTGCAGACTGGTGAAAATGATCATTAAAAATACATGGTGATCAGCCAGTCTCTTCCTACAGTCTTCCCCAATATCTGTCTATTGGGTAATTAATGTCCCTCCACCATGTCCCCTGATGATAATATAGGTAAACACCAATCACCCACCATAACCAAAGGCTCTCACATCTGGCTCAATAGTAATAGACTGAACATGCACATTGTAGGCCATATCTTAAAGCTTCCAAGTTCTATAGGTATGAAGTATGCAATTAAGGGGATTTCTCTCTGTATATCATATGTACATACACTATAGCTATACATGTAGATGTGAGCTGGAAATTGGATTTCAATATGATATGATATGATGATATGATTTTATTGTACAAATACGCCCAAATTGGGCCGGGGTACAAAACAATAGATCAATGTAGAACGATTAACATATATATACTAATATGACTGCGATATTATACTGCAGATACTGCATATGCTATAGCAGCTAATGCTATGATACAGGGGTAAAAGCGTTCGGTGTCCGGTTATTTTCGTTTAGTTTGACCTAACGAAACGCGAACGGGACGAAATGTAAACGCGTTTCAAACGCTTACCAAACGATTATAGTAAACGAAACGCTTTCAATATCGCTTAATTTTTATTTTATCAAAACGCTTTTCCCTTGTCAAACGCGTTTGCTCTGATCGAAACGCGTTTATAAACGCGTTTGTGAATGCGTTTTATCGTTGGACTTTGTGCAAATTTGTGTTTTTATTTTGCAAACCAGGCCAGGAAGTCCACGTGTCGGGGCTTTCCCCAGCCGCTATTATAATCCCTGTGCTATAAATATATGTGGACTTTAATATACAAGGGTAAACACGTTCTGTGTCCGGTAATTCGTTTCGTTTATATATTGCGCTAAGATTAAATCTTTTCGTTCACCAAGCGAAACAATATATGTCTTCCCGTACCGAGCGAAATGATTAGTCAGGCATGTTATACTGAGTCGAAAAAGCGTTTCGCCTGATCTTGACTCCATGCAGCTTTTGACCAACACTCAGTCGCCGAACTGTTGTACAAAGATAAAAAACAGACCAAATAACATTCTCGCCCGACGAAGCAACCGTGGTGTGGACGGTAATGCTTATTTAACAACAACAACAATAAAACGCGTTACGAAACGCGTTTCCAAAACGCGTTTCGAAACGCGTTTTCAAAACGCGTTTCAAACGCAAGCTTAAATCTTTTCGTTTACCAAGCGAAGAAATATTTGTCTTCCCGTACCAAGCGAAATGATTAGTCAGGCGTGTGATACCGAACCGAAAAACCATTTCGCCTGACCTTGACTCCATGCGGGTTTTGATCAACACTCAGTCGCCGAACCATTGCACAAATAAAAAAAACCAGACCAAATAGTATTCTCGCCCGACGAAGCAACCGTGGTGTGGACGGTGATGCTTATTTAACAACAACAACAATAAAACGCGTTCATAAACGCGTTCGTGAAACGCGTTTTAAGCGAAACGAAACGAAAGATAAATGAACATACCGATGATCAAACGCGTTTGCGAGGTATAAACGCGTTCTTTGAGAAGCAAACGAAACGAATACAAAACGCGTTTAGAACGCTATTGAAACGCGTTTCAAACGATAATAGAACGATAATATACGTGAAAAACCGGACACCGAACGCTTTTACCCCTGTAGGTACCGGTTAGATTATAGATGTAATAGATATGTATGCATCTAATACATACATGTAATGAATCCCTGTTGTGTCAATATTACTTGAGGCATGTGATAGGTACCGGTATTAATAGAACAGATTATAAATGTAACAGATGATATGTAGGCATCTAATACCTGCATGTAATGAACCCCTTGATATTGTATATCAAGTTGTGTCAATATTACTTGAAGTTAATGAACATTATTTTCATGAGCCGCGAAGATTAATTTCCCTTAATTCGAAGCAGGAATAGATATAGGATGACACAACCTGGGAGATATCGTCAGGAGGGTTCATTAATAATTCAAACAAGTTAGTAATATTGTGACCTTGAAGTAATAGAGTGTTGATGAGGCACTTCCGGAGACTGTTGTATAATGTACATTCAGTCAGAAAGTGTCTCTCATCTTCAACTAAGTTAAGATCACAATGTTTGCATATTCTTTGATCAACAGGTACATATATTTTATTCTGTCTGCCACGTTCAATTTCCAGGGTATGTGTGCTTAATCGTAATTTTGTTAGTGTCTTCCTATGTTTTTTGTTTCGGACACAAGTGAGGTACGAAGACAGGCTAATTTCATGTTTTACTTTACCATAAGATCTAAGTTTATGGCTGCCATCAGCATCTGATCCTTGGTCAGTGGATCTGAGAAATATTACTTTAAATTGTCCTTGCAGGTAACTGAGTATGTTGTTAAGTTGTATTATTAAAGGATTACTAGAGGTTAATTTGATAACCTGATGAACGATATATGCCCAGGAAACCTTAGGATGGGTCTGCATTAATTTCAAGTCTTCTTTATATGCAGATTGAATTAGGCTATCTTGTGGGGAGTTGATTATTCTTACCCAGTAATTTAACATCTTCACAATAATTTTTATTGTCATTGGATAGATACCCAGTTCGACTAAAGAGCCTAGATTACTTGTGCGCCTGGGAGTTTCTAAGATACTTTTACAGATTTTAATAGTAACCATGTTGCATGGGGATTTGGCCCAATTAGATAAAATTTCTTTGTTTTTGATATTGAGACATTTATATTCAATAATTACACAGATATATGATTGTTGTCGCCCTGCCACATTGTGAGAGGGCCACTTGGAAATGCTACTTTCCGTTGTTCTGTCCATCCCACCCATGTTGTGAATGCAGTATCTTTAGAACAATTCAACCAATCTTCAAACTTGGGAAGTCGCTTCTCATCAGCGAGATAACAATTGGTTTTGATTTTCACCAAGTTGTGTAATCCATGATGGCTGCCATCGGCCATCTTGAGTTGTCCATCTGACCCATGTTGTGAACATGATATCTTGAGAACAATTCAACTGATCGACTTCTAACTTGGGGATCACTTCACATGAGCGAGATGGATATGGAGATTGAATACATTGTATGTTCTATTGTTTCAGCTGTGAATAATTGGGCATATTAAATTCCCTATTATTAAAGAGTAGGGAAAATAACTTCCTCCAAACACTGAATAATATGCTTCAAGCTCAATTGCCGTCATGTCCCTGATAATGCAAGATACAGTGCATGTACATAGGCAGGCAGCATGATTATAATCTGCAACTGTATATGTACCAAACCTGCTGAAATAGTGTAAAATGTGATGCATGTGAAGAAGCTGTATATATCTTCAACAGTTCGTCCCAGAACTGAAAACTGTGTCGACATCATGTCAACATGATGACAATATTGATGCCAAGATACGGCCAATGCTGGGCCATTACTGAGACAAAATAGGGTTATCAAGATATACACAATGTAGTGTCAACAAGATACATGCAGTCTGCGAATAATGAGTGGGATTGAACCTTAGGGACCGTTCAAAATTTATCTTGAGGGGGGGGGCCGGTGGAAATTCAGCTGATGACCCTAAGTTATGTGTGACCCCCCCTCCTTTGGCTGGAAGGTTACCAGTGACCCCCCCCCCTCACCTGATACCATATTTATCAATGACCCGTAGATCAGATCTCCGCGTGACACACGGAATCTACGCGTAGTTACGCGTAAAATACGTGTAGTTGATTTCCGCATTGGCCACGCGGAATCATGCGGAGTATTGGGACGATTCAACACGGAATCTACGTGTAGAAAACTCTGCATGACACGGAGGAACGCGGAGGAACACGGAAACTGAGAAATTACTGAAATATGCATATTGACACGGAGAAAACTCCGAATGACGCGGAGTCACACGGAGTTATCTCCGTGTGGAACACGGAAACTGAAAAATGACAGAATTATGCATATTGCACAGCCCTTATTAAAATACAATTAAGCCTTCTGGTGACTAGTTGCAGCAATATTGCAGCAATATCTTTTCGTATGCAAATTAGGTTGCTGCAATAGCACCAGAAGTGTTGCAGCAATATTGCTGCAACTAGTTGCCAGAAGGAGAATTTGCGGCAACACATTGCTGCAACTATGTCACTTTTCATATGCAAATTAGGTTGCTGCACTATCGCCAGAATTGTTGCGGCAATATTGCTGCAACAAGTCGCCACAAGCTAAAATTGCAGCAGCATTCCAGTCAAGCATGTTGCTGCAATATTGCATGTACATATGTGATTGACATCCGAAAATCACAAAAATGTGAAAATGTTTAAGTTTGTAACCCAACCAAGTATAATAACATCTCTCACGAGTCCTGGGTGCCTGGCTTACGAGGACGAATAGAAAGAAGATATTGGGGGTCATGCACTGGCACAGCTCCTCCGATAGCTCACATATAATCACAAACACAAGTTAATCTGTTAGGTTTTGAATATGAAGAACAAGACAAGGTGATATGAGTTATATTTAATTTGGTATTTTAAACATGTTAAAGGTTGAAATATCACTATTATAAACTTGAGTGGCATAATCGACTCAGCATGGTATTGTATATTTTCCTACCTGTTATCCAGAGTCCTAAACAAGAGACGGTATGTAAATACATGTACTTAGAGGTGTGGAGCTTTTCGAAATTTATTGCACTGTCTGGCCCTGGCAATTAATTAGATAGATGAAACTCCAATGCTGAATAGGAGCAAACTCTCTCGTGATCTGGGAAGACTATCAATTTCTTTAAATTGTGAATAGTTAGCACACTTTAGCATGTTCAGTGACATAACCATGTCACGATTTTATAAAAAATCTTTCATCTAGGCATCCAATAATATTTCGTCATCACTCGGTTCACTGAAAGGATTGATCCATGCCTTGTGAATGTGTTTTTTTTTCAAGTAAATTCCAGCACAGTGCTACTTCTTTGAAAATTATGGATCGACAGTATGTCTTGTGTCACAACTCCAACCTGGGCAGGGGTGTCCAGTGTGCCTCTTCATGCTGTTCTTCCGAAATTCCCCAATATCAGTTCCACAATCAGTACACTGATATAGGCCTACCTGAAAATAAAATGCAAACAAATAAAATCAAATATAAAATTAATATTTTGACGTTTTTTGCCCATATTTCGGATATAAATTTTTACACAAATGAAATCTTTTGGATATTAAACAATTGTTGAAATTAATAGTTATCAAGGATCACAATTTTGCTTTTCTGAATTTCTTGGTAAAGTTGCCACACCATGACACATGCCATAGTTGTACAGTGTCCTCTTTTGAGCAGAATTTGTTGTGGAAATGTCAGGAACGAACGAGCATGTTGGTGGTGGTTTTACTTTTTTCAACTTAACAAACACACAGGTTTAATTAAACTTGGTTGTTTTTGAACTTCAATGAGTAAGATAAAACATGAAAGACAACCACGGAACATCATTGAACAATTGAATTTAATCTTACCAGATGTGTTGTTGTTGTCGAATGTCGTCGGACGCACATCAGCCCGGCCGCCTTTGGAGTATTCGGACACATGATTCACACGTCACATGGCAGTAAGAGTGTTGCCCAAACGTTTGCCAGACTACCAAGTGTATAATTAAAAGCATCCATTTACGACATACTGGTTGAACCAGAACTGGACAGAAGTACAACGAACACCCGCCAATAACTTTTGAAACAGCGAAATTTGGCGCTATTCTTGCAGCACGAGATCACGTGGAAGGAAATTCATTCAGTATCATCACTCAGGCGGATAACTATTCACGGTACAGCATGGTAGTGTCTGTTGTTGTTGTGTTCCGGATGTACCGACCGACGAATCATGTTGTTGTTCAATGACGGCTGCTGTTCAGATAGCTGCAAGATTTTACTCCCACACAAATAGATTTCACTCTTCTAAGTACCACTCCACATTCCAAAGAATAAATCATTGAATATATCATTTTAGTTGTTTGTAATTAGCGTCTGCTCTCTCTCTCTCTTCCCGCGACCTCTCAATGCTACGCGCCAAAAATAAACGGCTCGAGAAGTGTATGTATAAAAACTCGGACTTCAACCTAAAATCGGATCTCCGGATCAATTATTTTTCTTTCATGAGAATACTATCAATTCTCACTTAGAATACTGAACTGTTTGAAGAATAAAATAATTCTTGTCGTTCGTAAGGACAGTAATTAGTCTTAATTAAACTTGTCACGATACTTCTAATTTTCGAGTCCGCTTCCGGATTTTTGCAGTTTCGATTTCGATTTTTTTGCAAATCGGCAATTCATCTGGCCTTTGCTAGGGTTCAGTTTTCGTGGATTCATCTCTGCGTGAACTCTGTTACTAAACTGATCAAGTCTATGTTGTCTAAAGAGTATCACTGCGAAGCAAAGACCCAGAAGAAAGAAATATTTGAATACTTGGGCTACATCAATGTTTAAAACTGCTGCTAATTTCACAAGACTCTATAACTCCCGCGACTTTGAATGGAAATCCAAATGTTGAATACAACAACAACATGCCGAATATCCGTCCCATGTTAGAAACTGTGGATAGTTTTGTTTCCTTTAACTTATTCCAATTTAAGGACTTTGTTTCTTTTGCAAAAGCCATGTGATAGAGGTCTGGTGTAATAATTTTATTAATTTCATTTATTTAGAGTTTGCCTTTCCAAAAATAAATAAATAAACAAAAAAATAAATCACTGAGTTATTTTATTTTTTTTTTTACTCCAAAGAAAGGTAAGGTAATATTTTTTCAAAGGATAATCCTTAAAGTATTAATGAACTAATGAGAACAAAAGTATAACAATAGTGAGAAACGAGCGTACCGGTAGTGAAAATGATAAGTACTGATTACGGTTCATGTTAGTTTGGTGAGGTTCTGCTTGAGAAACTATAAGATAACATTTGTTCATAAGATTTTGACTTGTATAATATGTCTATTCTTGAGAGTTGAATTAAAACAGAACTTAATTGAACTTTCATTTGTTTATGTCATTTACATGTAGTGCATTTGGCTCTATTGGGGAACGCTGTATTTGATGCCATTGAAATTGTGCTCTCTTATATGTAATACATTATCTTACATTGCTATGTCTAATATGGCCTGGACCTGTGTAAATGTATATCCTATTATTGAAAAATAATCTAAGTCCAATCCGTGTCAAAAATAATCAAAGTCCACAAACTCCGTGTCCTTCCGTGTCAACACGGAGAAATCTCCGTGTGGATATATTCAGCTTACACGGAAATTTTGCAGTTCCGTGTTGTTCCGTGTAAATTCCGTGTAGATCCGTGTGAATGCGGAGATTTGAGCTACGGGTACCCCCCATCTCACCACAAACACACAAACACACGCCGAATTCCAACGAATCCAGGTCATTTCCCCCAGTGGACATTTCATCCAGCGGACATTCCCCCCATGGACATTTCCCCCGGTGGACATTTCCTTCAATGGACATTTCCCCCACCCTATACTTTTAGGTTATTTCGAATATAGTTTTTAAATAATTTGGCACATCATATATTTTATAGCACATTTTTAAACAATAAAATGGATCACATAGTGATAACATATAAATCATATACATATATATATTTTAACATTTTAAGAAAACATTATATCACATTGTGGTAAAATAAAAGATGTATTTTTTAACAATATTATTTTGTTATATTTTTTACCTTAGTTTTCACTTCAGTTCAGTTTTATTCTCATCAAATCGCTTCATGACACCGACCTACGAACAGTTAATGTTACGCTATATACCATGTATACATCTTTTATATTGTTTTAAAATGTGCTGACTGTATAATACTGATAGATACAGTGTATATGTATAATAACTTATCACTTTGTGACTCAATTATCGTAAAACATCTGGAAATCCTTATATCTTTATATACAGAAAAAACAAATTGCGTTATTACAAATATTCAAAATAACCTAAAAATATAGGGTGGAAGAAATGTCCACTTGGGGAAATGTCCACTGGGGCAAATGCCCACTGGGGGAAATGTCCATGGGGGAAATGTCCGTACACCATTCCAACATAGCCAGGGGCACTAAATGATGCAGTGTGGAATTATATTAAGACCGATTGAAAACACGTTAAACATGAAGAGCTATTCGTTGATAAAGTGATTCGCGGTATGGTATTATACATATGAAAAAGTGACAGGGAACGGGACACAGTTCTGCAGTACAACATTAAACTGCGAGAAGCTGGGAGATTACATTCTGTATGATGTATTTATTCGCATTCACCGGTTTGAGATAAAATTATGTCATACTGCATCATGATGACAGATAATACTACATACAACCGCTCAGGGAAACAATGAGGTTATGTTTGTTATATTGACACAGAGATAAACTTTATAAAAATCGGTGGTTCTCTCCGGGCACTCCGGCTTCCTCCACCAACCAAACTGACTGTCACCATATGAGTGAAACAAACTTGAGTGTGACATTAAGCCAAATTCCCTCATTTATAAAAATTCGGACAAATCCGACATGATTAATTTCATGCATTCATCATGTCGGCTTCGCTACAAAAACCTTGCAAAAAATATATGACATCATGACATTAACTACCGTCAGTACAACTTGTCTTGTAGTACGCCACAATTTATTTCTTCAACTTTGGGGCAGCATAAATTATTGAATGGTTTGTTTCAGTCTCAAAATGCAGGCTATATTCATTTAGCTACAGTGAGCGCAAGAACTAACCCACCTTCCAGACGCGACCTGGTCGCGACCTGGACGCGTCCGCTCTGCGCCCGCCTCGCGCCCGCCGTGCGACCACGGCTTCGGACGCGTCCAGCAAAAATCAGCTTCGGACGCGCCGGGTCGCGTCTGGTCGCGGCCGGGCGAGTCCGGGCGAGTCTGAATATGGTGTTCACATCGATTTTGAACGATACTTCTTCCTGATCGAAATGACTTACTTCATTTGACGAAAAATGCAAAACCACAACAACTTTTTCACCAAATCCCGTCTTTAAAGTTATATTATAAAATTCATGCGGGGAGTCCTCCATCCACTAAACTTTTCTAATTTAATCAATTATGTCATTTGTATTTTCGTTTTGCATTGTGGTTGTTGTTGTAAATCTTAGGAATGTCACTCGTGAAACCGCATTCTTGGACATTATTTTGTCGTACCGAACTGATACTCAACGGTATCTTCCAAATCAGCTGAACTCTAGCACGCCAGGCTTTTCTTTATGGGCAATGTAAAATATAATTCTGAACTTCTTTATATAATCGGCAACGAAATTATTCTTGTAATAAACAATGCAAACAGAAATTCCGGAAACATCTTCCTCGATCTGCTTTGTCGAGAATCATATACCGAAAGATTTTGGCAAAAATAAACTGAGAAGGGTGCAGAAAACGAGGGATGAATGTCGTTACTTGGGTATAACTTCCATATTTACGTTAATAAATATATACTCATGTAGTATATGATGTGGGTAATTATTTTGTTAATGTCATCTTCACGCTCCGCTCACTGACGAGGTGTTCATTGCAAATTAATAATTCTTTCGAATCTGCCGCGAATTAAAAAAGAATAATTTGTGTATTTACAATGGAACATTTTCCCAATCAATTTTGCCTTTCACAGGTTATCTATTACACCTATTCGTTAATATAGTCACAATCAGAAGCAAATTACTCTGGGGGCGTTTTGAGAGACAATTCCAAGGAAAATGTGGTGTAAGGAAAAATTCAAAGTTATTATAGAATTCATGATATCCTCTACGGAGCCGACAGCCAGTAAATCGGTGGAGCTGTCGCTCCGTCAGCCAACAGAGCTGTGGCTCCGCCAGTTTTTTCCATTTACTAGTCTGCGGCATTTTGTCTGTAATCGTATCGTTACTTGGGTACAACTTCCATATTTACGTCAATGAAATACATATTCTTGTTTAGTATATGATGTATTTTGTTAATGTTATTACGCTTCGCTCTCTGACAATGTGTCCATCGCAAATTAACATATCTCTCGAATTTTAGGATGATGGGTGTCCTGTTCTCACTCAGTTTCCATCGTGAAAGTTGTAGGGTTATTTTGTTCTCACTCATTTTCCGTCATGGGAGTTATTTGTTTGTATCCATTTTAATTTCACCCAATTACATTATGGGACCTGCATGTTCATAAAACCACTTATGATAGGACATGTAGAAAGTCACGTAGACACCCTTCCTTGAGCTTCATTCTTCCTCCGGAGAAAACAGGGACGCATGGTAAATGAAAAAAATAAGTGTTTGTTTTCACCAATCAAGTGTTCCATCTGTTTGTAAGAATGCACGTATATTCGTAACTTTGGGAGTTCGTTCCTTTGTGATAAAATTGAACTATAATATGTATGAAGACTATACATTCTTTTTTTGTCCAGTCTGTCTGTTTTTCAGATATAGCGTGCATGAGATGAAGAAACGGCATCTGAAGCCAGCGATATTTTGCCCTCATCTCCGGTATTTAACCATCATTTTATTGCATTTTGATCTTTCCGCCATACCAGTATACTTTTAATTGTTCATTATATGCATGTGCATTAAATTTAACTTTTTGTTTTCAATCTTTTCGTTGTTTTTCTCCAACTCGGATGCAACCACAATATGCATTAACTGAGTACATTACAATGTATTTTCTTGTTCAGTCAGACTGTTTTGCAGATCTGTCGTGAATGAGATGAAGAAACGGTATCTGAAGTCCGTGATATTTTGCGCCCATCTCCGGTATTTATCCATCAATTTATTGCATTCTGATCTTTTCCCCATACTAATATACTTTTAATTGTTTATTACATACATGTGCTTAAATTGAACTTTTCAACCTTTTCATTCTTTTTCCCCCAACTCGTATGGAACCACAGTATATCCATTATGACTTCTATGTCTCCTGCGAATTTAAAAAAAAAGAATTTGTGTACACTGAAAGCATCACTTTTCCCGATCACGTTTAGCCTTTCATGGGTCACCAATACTTCAAATATTCGTTAATAGTCACAATCAGAAGCAAATTACCAAGGAGGCGTTTTGGCAGACAACTGCAAGAAAATGTGGCGAAGGCACACTTCACAGTTATATAGAATCCACGATATCCTCTATGGAGCTGACAGCCTGGACGTCAATGGAGCGGCGACTCCGTCATTCAACAAAGCTGTAGCTCCGCCAGCCTGTTCTCTTCCTTCGTCTACTGCATTATGTCCGTAATCATCAATGGTATTAATTAAATGTGATTTAACTGTTGTTGTATTCTCTTCAGCCAAACGTCTCTCAATTGTTTTCTCTTTATTTCTAACAGGTACAATGATGTCAGGGTGGAGTGACAATGAAATATCTGTTCAAAATTTCGGCCATGGTATTGATGCTTTCACATGTATGGACTTCATGTATCATCAGATAATTTCTGAATATGTTCTCTTAACTGAGAAAGTCCATAATTCCTTCCATTGAGAATTAGTTACCCTGATACAATCTTCGTGGCTTGGCTGGTATATTTTACAGGGCACTGTACAGCTACGATATGCAGCATATATGAATACGGTTCGCAACGTGGGTACAATATATTCAATATTTATATGCAAGCGTCTAGTCCATCATTCAATATTCAGCCGTGGTAAACCATTGAAGAATTTCCGCGTCCATGATCCAAATTCATATAGTTGCATTAGCATCAAATTAAAGGAATAAATAATAGTACACATAAAACTAGCGGTCAACAGTTCTCAATGATGCCGACAAGACATCATGATGTTCCAAAAATATCAAATCCGTATGGCTGATCAGTATATTCTCAATTCATATGGATTACCTGTTTCAATATCGGTAAATCTCGCAGTTGATTATAGGGACACTTTGGAACACAGATATTGTTCAAATGTTGAGTATTTCATCCTAAGGGATTAATAAGCCAAATGTGGGCGCTTTTAGGCAGATGGGCCTGCTTATGCACGAGAACTGCATGGTTTACTGCGAATTTTTGTTACCTGCGCAAAATCTGAATTCAAAATCTGATTTTGGAAATATAAATCCTGGCTTTGGTTACTCCGCTTCAACCGAGAAATAAGTTTATGAAATACACAGCATCAGTTTACATTCAGATGTGGCTTTTAATAAAACGTCAAATTTATGTGGAAGACAGAAGTTCACAACACGAAAGGAAAAAGGGTTACGAGACACATCCGGGATGAAGATCAGAATGTTTTTTGTTAAATTAGTTTTGACCCCAAATCTTCAGATGACTTATAGCTCATATTTTGTTAGAAATATAGCAACTAGTGAAAGAGACTAGTTGTGGTGTTTGTAGACAACAAGGTACGTCGTGTATTATCATGTGAATCGGATCCACAATTTTTCTATAAATACAAATCAATGCAGAAATATACATGCCTTTAACATTGAAGATATGATGTCGAGATAAGGCATTACGGTTCCAGAGTACGATTTGTTAAAATATAACTCTTTCAGAACTACGAAATAACTGTTTTATCTACTCCTACATCTTAATAATATTACTGATGCTCGAGTAACAACAGAATGAAGTGAAAAAATAGATATTTGTATGGCTGACAATCAAGATCCACGACACGATGTTACACTCTCGTGGAACCAGACTATATATTTCCTCAAGTCAGGATGTACCGTGAACGCTTGCAGACAATACCAACTCGTAGTATGGGAATTGTCTTATTGGTAACTCTGGACATCAAATTTATCTCTGTATCTCTCCCCCCCCACACCCCCCCCCTCCTTCTCATAATATACTACAATAGTCTAGTCCGGCATTCAATGTTCGGCCGTCGTTCATTAAAGAATTTTCGAGTTCATAATCCAAAGATCTAATTCATATAACAGCATTAGCACCATATTCAAAGAGCTTTTTGAACTCCTTCAGAAAACTGGCGATATGTCCGATATCTGGGATGAGGTTCTATATTCAATGGCCAGCTGCTTTTGTTTTTCCCTTAGTACAACTGGATGAGCATAATGATTGACGATTGCCCCACTGACGATATATCTTATCGATGAAAGAGCAGACGCATTTTTTATTGTTTTAAAATTATATTTCTCATTTGACTGTCGAGTTTTTGGGGTCAGGGTCGTGGGGTTTGAGTACTGGCCGACAGGTGTGATGATGGAGCCAAGGCTCCGTGGGTTGACGGAGGTCAATCTCCATAGATTTACGAAGTCTCGTCTCCGTGACTGATGTAATTCAGATTGTTGTTGACTTACTCCCAATATCCATTGCTGTCTTCGTATGGTACCGTGCCCGATATGACAGAAAGAATCCAGTCTCGTCACCTGTTCCTGTATGACCACCCACGATGATTTATTTATTACTTACCTTAATTCGTTGGCAGTAGTTGGACGAATGCATGCTGTTAGTCAAAGAATTCAGAAAAAAACGTGTGAAAACATTAGTGAACACAGAGATTTCGCTATGCCATGCACTAACATAATTTCGGAAATACTAAAACTGTAAATTGTAGTTTACATGCCGAGAGAACGTGAATTTCAAAGATTTCAACTAAAAAAGATTCCAACAACAGAAGTCAATTCAACTAACTAACAGGACAAAGACAACATTAAAAAAAGAATTTTTCGGGAGTATCTGAAATAAAAAAATAACATGAAATTAGTTCAACATTATTCCTAAATATTTACATTTAATACTAAAAACTTGTGTAATGTGTAATTGATAATAAACTTGAAGGATGTAAGATAATTTTACCGATAGCACAGAAAAATATGTAAGGGTATTATAAATTCTGATAAAAAAAAATATTATTCAACAATTTTAAATAACTTTTTCTTTCGTCATATCGCCCAAACTTATAAACATTTTTACAGTCGCCTTCATAACAGATCATGTTGTGGAACGCAAATAGAATACAGACCTAGGGTGAATGGAAGAAATTCTTGCATAAAGCCTTCACGTTTTGCACGAGAAAACCGGAATGTAAAATTGAAAACCGAAGATTTCCATGCTGTTCTTGTTGCTTTGACAACACACGGACCTCGGAGGAAGCAATTTGTTCGTGAAGACGTTGTGAAAGATTTCATTCGAATTTAGAGCATATAAAGTTGTTTTTAGATCTAATATAAAGTTGATTGTGATAGGAAGAAGAAAACATTTATCTCTGTGAATCGGAGGATAATGAAGATCGATCTTTGTTATTTTCTTGAAGTCGGAAATCCTTCCGTGTAATGATAAGTGATACCACATAAAATAGCCTATAGCGTTATGCATTTATGCAGGCAAATAAAATGCGGGCAATGGCAGATAAATTTTATAAATATCGTACAAAACACATTAATTAGACTCCAGATTCTAGGTAATCAATTTGACCAGAATGAGTAATATAAATGAAAATGCTCAGTGGCATTTGAAGTCCTTTGTATGACAATGAATTCAATTGCGTCTAGACGCGTCCGGACGTGTCCAGACGCGCCTGGTTGCGGCCGGGCTCTTGCTTTGGGACCGCGACCGGGCGAAGCCTAGACTCGAGGCGGACGCGGGGCGGGCGCAGAGCCGACGCACGCTGGTCGCGACCAGGTCGCGTCTTCTCAACCCTTAGTTCTTGCGCGTAGTGTAGTCAATGTCCACAATGTCCAGGCTGCACTGCACCTGGATGTGTTTAGATAAAGGATTTGCTAGATGCACTGTGTAGTAACTCAAATCTAGCTGGTATGAGTAGGGGCCCAGCTTTTAATACATCTTGAGAAGAGTAAATATAACACAAGGCTATTCTATGGATAACAACTTCTTTATTGCTGTGGAGCTGACGTTTCGTTGGAGATATTGCCAACTTTTTCAAAGCTAATTAGCTTTGAAAAAGTTGGAAGTATCTCCAACGAAACGTCAGCTCCACAGCAATAAAGAAGTTGTTATCCATAGAATAGCCTTGTGTTATATACGCCGACTTCTAAATGCCTATCAAAGAAAGAAAGAAAGAAAAAAAAAGAAAAGAAAAAAAGAGTAAATATGATTATAAAGCCATTTACCGGTCTCATGTCCTACTACACTACAGGAGGTTTGTACAGAGATTAATGCTAACAGAACATAGGTTTATCTATTGTACTGTATGCTGTTTAGGCTTATGATAAACCATAGAGCCTACTGTTTTAGTAGGCTCCATGGATAAACAAAGCCGTGTTCTGATACATGTATTTCCTGATCTAAAGTCCAGCCTGGTTCTTCGACCTAAAAACATGAAATTCATACAGAAGCTCAAGAAATCCTAGCTGAATAGCTGTCCATTTATCATCATCATTTATCAAGTTACTGATGACCCCCCCTCTACACACAGTCTAGTTACACATGACCCCCCCTTCGTAGGGCTCGAAGTTATTGGTGACCCCCCCTCAAATTCCACCGGCCCTCCCCCTCAGGATAAATTTTGAATGGTCCCTTAGCAGAAACTCTGTGATTGGCTGAATTTTCTTTCAATTTTTATCCTGTCTGCATATATGCCAGATGGGATCTTGTCATCACGCTGTCCGGCAACTGGCTGGCTGGACAGCTGAGTGGCTGGCTGGATGATGACTTTAACACTCTAAAAGCTGAACCATTGAAGCCAGAGGTTTCAAATTTGGTATACAGCATTATGGGGTGGTAAAGCACAAGCCTATTGAAAATATCCATATAACGTGTTAACAATCTAGAAGCCGAAACATTGCAGTTAGTGACTTCAAATTTGGGACACAGCATTGTTGGGTGGTAAAGCATAAGCCTATCGAAATTGCGTACTTTTCATTGAATTTTGTGATTTCCATGGCAACATAACAAAATATCCATATAATGATGTTAACACTCTTAGAAACCGAACCATTGCAGCTAGAGTCTGTGAAATTGGTATACAGCATTGCTTGCTGGAACTCCAAAAGCCTAATGAAATTGGGAACATTTCAATGATTTTTGTGATTTCCATGGCAACATAGCGGAAAATATATATATATACCGACGTTCCAGAAGTCAAACCATTGCAGCTAGAGACTTCAAATTGGGATACAGCATTGTTGGGGGGTAAAGCTTAAGTCTGTTGAAATTGGGTACATTTTGGTTATTTTTGTGGTTTCCATGGCAACATAATGGGAAATATCCTTATAATGACATTAAAGCTTTTGAAACCAAACCGTTGCAGGTAGAGACTTTAAATATGGTATAGAGCATTGCTGGGTGATACAGCACAAGCCTATTGGAATTGAGTACATATCAAGGAATTTTGTGTTGTTTTTTTTTATGGCAATGTAATGGAAAATATCCATAATGACATCAAGAAGAAGACAAACCATTGCAGTTAGAAACTTCAAATTTGGTATCCAGCATTGTTATATTGAAAGTGGATACATTTTGATGATTTTTTTGGTTTTCATGGTAACATAAGAGAAAATGTCCTTATAACGTTATTAAAGCTCTTGAAAGCAAACTATTGCATCTAGAAACTTCAAGCTTGATAAACAACATTTGTTGGGTGAAAAAAGCGCAAGTCTTTTTGTGGTTTCCATGGCAACATAATGAAATATACCCATATAATGTCATTAACACTGTGGAAGCCGAATCATTGCAGCCAGAGACTTGGAATTGGTATACAGCATTGCTGGGTGGTAAAGGATAAGTTTTTTGAAAATGGGTACATTTCGATGATTTTTGTGGTTTCCATGGCAACATAACATAAAATATCCGTATAATAAATATAAAGCTTTTAAAACCAAACCGTTGCAGGTAGAGACTTTAAATATGGTATACAACATTGTTGGGTGAAAAAGCACAAATTATTCCACCTTCACATATCAGAAGTCACAATCTATACATAAGCTATTAGTATCCCTCCATTTTGCAGACAAATCATAATTTATTCCATTTTTAAGTGTGCACTGCATATACATGTACACTGTATCTCAATTAAAGAGTCCTCCATTAAGTGTGGGTACCAAAAATTTGCGGGGAGACGTGAAAGGGATGGACAGTTCAGACTATATGTAGGCCGATGGGATCAAATTTGAAGTGACCAATCCAATGTTTTATACCTGGAAGATATCCCAGAATGCTTTATTGTTTATACAAAACTCAATTCAAAAATACTCAATAAGAATGTTACACTGTTGGATTCCGTTTGGAGTTTCTGAAGGAACTAATCATGAAAGATTAAAACCACCATCACTGTATTATACAATAGACCCTTGATACCTGATTTAATATGTGCTCAAATATCACAGCATCTTTGATTCATATGATATTCACTTCTTCTTTAATTTCAGGCTATGAAGATTTTATCAAAGAAGAAGTTGGTGAAGAAATCGGGTTTCTTTAGTGAGTATACCGGTATATCTTATCTAAAATAATGGCAAATAATGGAAAAGTTGACAATAGCACATAACCGAAAAGAAATCTGTCTGGATTTAGGTTCACGTACATGAAACTCTGCTTATCCATTCCATGTGCACCATTCCATCTGGGAAACATCATGGTAGATGATTACATGAGCCTGCTTCCAGCAGGTAAACATTTCTCTGAAATGAAAGTGGAATTAAATCAGTTAAATGTCACTGCACTCTGCTATAATACAATACATGTAGTATACTATGAAGTATTATGATACGGATCAAATATTCTACAGATAATAGCTTTAGCCCACATTTCATAAGCAGGAAAGGCAAGGCGTACATTGAAAGTGGGAGAAATCAGATCAAAGTAGTGCACATATGGTCATGATGAGTTGAGGTCTTCCATTGCCTGTCCTGATTATCTTTGAAACAGTCAATAATGGATCAGTCTTGTTGTTCATTCTCCGGCTTACTCCCACTCCTTCCTGTCACAGATAAAACGGCTGACTTTCTCAGAAATCTGGATTGACCATCCAAGAATTGACAGGCTCTCTTTCCACATAAATGTACCTTTTTGTTGTATTAATCTTACATGTATGGATCCATGTAATGGATTAGCTACTGAATAGACCAGCAGATATCACTGTATATATAGGGTGGATGGAGGGTGTCTGGTTCCATGCTGCTTCAAAGTTTACTTCTTTGAAGGAGCAGGAACACAACTTAGCTGGGTGGTGCTTAGTTGTAGCTTGAATATTGTTGAAAGCGACATTAAATTCTATTCCCTCACTCACTCTACTCGTCATTCAGAGATACTGTTCTAGTAATCATACTGTAATCTGAGACATGTGGGTGTGTCATTGTGTTTGTTCTTCTAAAGTGTGTCAGGCTGGCCTTCCTTGTCGACGAGTATCTGGGACTCCTAAAGATACCTGTGAATCTGATGTATCAATATCCATTTGGATACCTGTCAAAGAAATAAAAAGGGCACAAATTGTTTTCTCTGTATCCCAGCTGCATGAATTATTATGCAAACCTGGTTACTAGAAGACAAATGTGTACACTAACCTTAGAAGTTATGGGTATAAATTATTCATTATTATACCCCCCGTACACGTAGTGTAGGGGCGGTATACTGGTTTCAGCTTGTCCGTCCGTCGTGCCGTCCGTCCGTCATAGCGTCCATCTGTTCGTTACCAAGATACCTTTAGCAAGAAACATTATTGCCATCTTTATGTGGAAAACATTATTGCCATCTTTAATTTATGCAAAATCTATACTTTTGGTGGTGTTCAAGTGTTTAATGCAAGACTTTGTATACATCATCAATACATCAAGAGACTAGATAGATAGATAGATAGATAGATATAATTTATTTATCCAGGGTAAAAATACATCCTCAACCTACATATGGCTGATTTCCAGGATGGCCCTCATCACACACCTCACAGACATATCAACAATAAAACATATATACAGAATAGAATACTATATAATGAATGACAGAACCATTTTCTCTGATTGGATGGAAACCTTGGTGGCCATTTTTAATTTATCTAAAATCATTGATTTACATACATGTATATCCTTTGATGCTGTTCAAGTGTTCATTATCAGGCCTTATTTTTTGACGCGAACGCTCGTTCAGGTTACGTGAAGGTTACGCAAATCGTATTTTACGCGAACGGTCAGCGTTCACGTGGGGCGAATTTTATCTGCTAGCTTATTTTCATAAGTCGGCAGTGTCTGTCTGCACAAACTGGAAATAAAATAAGTGGCGACAGTTATATTTGCGCGTATACCGTGCACTTTCTCTTTCTCCTATTGTCGACTGGCAGGCTAATTTACACGGCCGTGGTTGTTTGATAAATCATGAATTGCTTATGGCCTGGTTAAATTGTTTGTGTCGGAGTGGTTTCGTTTTCACTGGCCAGACAATTACGCATGCCCAGATGGAAATAGGTCAGCACTGCCATTTACAGCATGTTGACCTCAACATGTGCTGTCTGCCCCGGGCGATCTCAATCATGAAGTCCGGTGATCACGGGGGGTGGAAAGACCGTCGCATGCAAATTACAACACCATCATTCTTGGGTTTTGTATTCGAATGAACCGTTACCTTATTCTTATGTCATTGAAATAATGCCACCGTTTTGACGGGTATAAAATATTTATATGATCAAATAAATATGAACTCATGTTCAGCTTTGTTACACCTTTCACCCCTGTTGATTTTGCCAAGTGGCTCAAGTGAGTCTATCCCGGCCAGTGTGGTTCATGTCCAAAAACAATGAAAACTGTGGGGGAGATGGATTGTAGTTAAGTTTCTCCGTAAATCAAATAGCATTTCGTTGGTATTTGTTCTCTTATTAACAGTAAGATAATCTTTATTCTTTTCACAATAGTGTAATGTTCTCATGGTTTCGGGAGAATAAATATCTTTTTGTTTGAACAATGGGAAAACAGTTAATTGTGTATGCGTGCTCTTTCACCCCTGGAGTCAAAATCAGAATGGGACAGACATAAGCCTCATGGCAAACTGATGATACGGACTAGAGCGGGTTTACAGATTGGATTTACAGCTGTTCTATTATAAATTAGGATAGATTCCGTCGGTTTATAAATGGTATGGCAATTAATCATTAGTGAATACACAATAGTCGTGTGACGGGAAAATATCACGATGTGGCTGTCAAGTGTCGTACTGTCCATGTCAAGCAGTTTGAATTTGCCACAATTACCAGGGCAAGAGAGAGCAGCGGCATTACGTCAGCGTGGTCGGCAGTTATTTTTTTCTCGTATATTGTTCGTGTCCTTGAGCAAATGGTAATATGTATTAAATTTACGTAACCTTTCACGTAACCGATCGGTTACGCAGCGAACTTGGTGCGTAACCGAACGATCGGTTACGTACGCAAAAAATCACGCGAACGGTAAATCGTTCACGCCAGATTTTGAAAAAATAAGGCCTGCATTATGATACTTGGCACACATCATCGATACATCAAGAGACAAGTAATGACTGCCAGTTTCTCTGATTGGACGGAAACCTTGGGGACCATTTCTAATTGCCAAATTGTTGATAATCTGTATATTTGTCACTTGATTGCTTGGTGTTCCTCGCATCTTCCAAAGTAGTATGGTTCAAATTGAATACATTATGAATGGATGACGCTCAGAGCAGAGGGGTTTTCAGATGCGCAGCTTCGTATTACACAGTGCAGTCAGAGGGTGTTACACCGACCGCTTATAAGAGGTTACACACTCTGATCATGGGAGAATTTGCAACACTGTGAAGGAACCAGGATAGGAATTGCTTGGCATATATAGCAGATGACCCAGTTATCATGTATGTCAAGTTTGTCTCACAGTATCATAGCTGCAATGAGTTGGTTGGAAATTTTCCTTGAGGGTTGAGGTGGGCAGTTCTGTGCCACATATCCATATCAAGTCATTCTTGGATTTCATGTGCAATTTCTCCACAGCAAACTGACACTGACAGTGCCATGAATCTTGGGCTTTAAAACCTGCAGCGGTCTCCCTGGTTCCTTGTTGATAAACCAACTAATTTGTTAGCTTGTCACTTAGATCTCTGTTTCCTTGTTCATGTCACTATGATGGAGATCCCATCGTCTATGTCCTGAAGTAAGCATCGCCCCACCCCATACTATTTGAATTATCTGTTTTCTCTTGTTCATGTCACTATGATGGGGATTTCACCATCCTGCTCCTAAAGTAGGCCTCTCTCCGTCAGACCCATACTATTTGAACTATCTCTGGTCCCAGCCTTATTCCCTTGGACCTGAAACAAAATATGTCATGTAGAGTTTGAGCCTCACATTGTATGGTTGTACAATACAATTGACAAACACTTGATATTGCAGGGAAGCCCCCACCGCGGGAAGGAAAACCAGGAAGTGCACGGTTAAGCAATCCCTTAGATAGAGTTTATCGAGAGATTGCCATCCTGAAGAAACTGGATCATCCCAACATTGTTCGCCTGGTGGAGGTTCTTGATGACCCTGATGAGGACAATCTGTATATGGGTAATTAAAACTACCTACATTGTACATGTATACTAGTCACACCAAGGCAAATCAAATACAACAATCCAAAAACTAATTCTCTTTGCACGTTTCTGCTTTTCACATTTTTTTTTCTTCTTTTTTTTTTTTTTGGATCCATTAATTTTATTTTTATTATACCATGCATTTTATTCGCCTTGATGGATGTCAATTTCACCGTATAAATGTCTTATCTGAGGTGTTCATCACACTGGCACTTGTATAATCATTTTGGTGAGGACAGTTTAATACTCATCCTTCTAACCTGTGTCCCAGCTGCACTTCCTGTTCTGACTACCTCTTCGTAAATCACGGTGCCCTGAGCAGATTTTCATTTTGTCACTTACAATAAAACATCTGCTCATAAATAGTATAGACCTTCCCTGTGACAGTTTATTAGCACAGCTGGTACTGGCAGAACTACATAATATACTTTGAAAATGATCCCCAGATCATGAAATGTGATCATGACCGATGTTTATTAGACACAATGGCTTATGTAATCCCCAGGACAAAGGGATATCAACTTACAGTCGTTTAGTTTTCATGTGCTCGTCTTGCCATGAGGCATTAACTTTATCCTCACATTCATCTTGCCTTTTCCTGTCCATGTCAGAAAAGATGACTGTCAAAATCGTCTCCTACCCCAGATTTTCTCGTGCAATCATTGACCTGGACAATGCTCATCCTGATTCAGACAGCACTTGCTACAAACATTACATGTATCTGCATCAACCATGCATCCCCAAACAGCTGTATTAGCCCCAAACATTGACTGCATCAACCATGCATCCCCAAACAGCTGTATTAGCCCCAAACATTGACTGCATCAACCATGCATCCCCAAACAGCTGTATTAGCCCCAAACATTGACTGCATCAACCATGCATCCCCAAACAGCTGTATTAGCCCCAAACATTGACTGCATCAACCATGCATCCCCAAACAGCTGTATTAGCCCCAAACATTGACTGCATCAACCATGCATCCCCAAACAGCTGTATTAGCCCCAAACATTGACTGCATCAACCATGCATCGCCAAACAGCTGTATTAGCCCCAAACATTGACTGCATAAAAACAGCAACTGCATCACTCAAAACAACAACCATTTCACTGCAAACATCAGCTGCATTAATTGCTCTAAACAGCAACTGCATTAAGTACTCCAAACAGCAACTGCATTACTCTAAAGCAGCAACTGCATTACTCCAAATAGCAACTGCATTGCTCAAAGCATGCCCAACATCCTACAGACATTGAGTGTATTGCTTCTGCAACAGAAACTGCATCTTTCCAAATATGAACTGTATTGCTCCATTCAACAATGTTCAGCATTGCTCCAAACAGAACAAACATGAACTGCATTGCTCCAGACAGCAAGTGTATCACTTCAAACAGCAACTGTGTTGCTCAAAACTGCTACTGCATTACTCCAAACAGTAATTGCATCACTTCACATAGCCACTGTGTTTTTGCAAAGAGCCTCTGCATTGCTCAAACTGGCCAAACAGCTGCATTTCTTCAAATAGCAACTGAGTTGCTCCAAACAGAAACTGTATTGCTCAAAACATGCCAAACATCAACTGCATCACCCCATATAATCAGCAACTGCATCACTCCGAACAGCAACTCTATTACTCCAAACATCAACTGCAGTACATAAAACTGCAACTGCATTGCTCCAAATGTGCCAAATATCAACAGCATCACTTCAAACACGCCAACATCAACTGCATGCATTGCTCCAAACAGCCATTGCAAAGTTATGCTCCAGATTCATGCAATGCCCTAAACTGCACTGCAGCACAGTGCTCCAAGGTTTGAATTGAAATATTCGCTAAGCATTAACTGCAATTTACCCCAAACAACAACTGCATTGTTTCAAACATGCGTTGAAGGAAAAGCTTATGTGGCATAATGAGTCGACCAATTTGACAACTATTCTCTTCAAACACGAGTCCTTAAGTGCTAGTCTATACCTTTGCCATGCTGAAGTTAAATGAAATCTTGATAACATGAAAATGATGTTTATTGCATTCTATCATTTTCTATTTACAGCATTTGAACTTGTTGAGCAAGGGTGAGTACCCTTTCTTTTCACTATGCACATACAAACCTGAGTTTCTCAGTGTGTATTGATTCTGTTGATCAAGAAAAGGTTAGAACCTCAAGAGAAACTTTCTTTTTGGTGGATCAAATGTGGTTTGTTTATGAAATCCAGTTTCGATACAGGAATGAAATGATAATATAAAAGATATGGCCATGTATAGTGGACTAAATGCAGAATTTTTCCAAGTGTAAAAGAATACCCTGATTTAACCGAAACTGAAATTTGCCCTATACCATACTTTAAACCAGATGAAGTTGATGTTGCAACTGACATGGAATGCATAGAAATATTATTGGGATCTCATTTTATATCGACCGGACGAGAAAATGAACAATGCCACTTTCTCACAGCAATCTGTCTCCTTTTCTTGATATGTCTATAAGAGCATTGAGCACATTCTGCAGTGGTACTATGCTCTCTGTCATTTTGTGGAACCAATCAAACCTCTATGTAAAAAAAAACACTACAGAACATTCCCATCTGTGAGTTGTCAACTGTTTGGTAATAAAGAATGTCTGGCCTATTAGGTTCAGTATATAAATAAATGCTTCATTTGCTTGCTGGTGTTGATCAGTATGGTGTTATGTTATTAGGGAGGTGCTAGAGGTACCCACAGACACACCATTATCAGAGGAACAGTCTTGGTCCTACTTCCGAGATATTGTCCTGGGCATTGAGTATTGTAAGTATTATCATTGAGTCATGCAACTTGTATTATGAAGTATTGAGTGGTGTAACTTGTATTATGAAGTATTGAGTGGTGTAACTTGTATTATGAAGTATTGAGTGGTGTAACTTGTATTATGAAGTATTGAGTGATGTAACTTGTATTATGAAGTATTGAGTGGTGTAACTTGTATTATGAAGTATTGAGTGGTGTAACTTGTATTATGAAGTATTGAGTGATGTAACTTGTATTATGAAGTATTGAGTGGTGTAACTTGTATTATGAAGTATTTTCAGATGTCTGTTGATCAATCTGTAGTAGACTATTTGCAATGAGATTACACACTGTATACCAATTCCAGCATTGTTACTGACCAACACACAGAAGATTACATACTTCAAATGTTAGTGAAAACCTAGATCATTGAGTATTGTAAGTATTATTGAGTATGGTACATGTCCATTGAGGTGTAAACTTGGCACATCTACATGTACATGCACTTGTCAAGGATTCATTCAAGTCCAATTGTCCACCAATATAAGCTGGAGCAGCATTCATATCAAAAGTTATATCCAATCCCAGTTTCTATTGTTCTATGTCTGTCCTTCTTTCTATTGTTTTATGACTGTCCCCATACAGGCCCATCATTGGGGGGGGGAGACAGGGTGTGATAAAATTTTAGATGTGATTTAATACACTTTGGCACATCTGACAAGCCTGAGAGGGGTAGAATATTTCACAACAAAACCATTCTTGACCCATTTCAAGGCATTTTAGTCACAATTATTGGGGGCTGGAGCAAATTGTTTCTTGGGACCCTGTCTTTTCATATATTTGGGGAGCCAAGCCCTGCTGGTCCTCCAGCTCTGCTGTTCCTGCATGGCAGATAGAAAGTTTTAATTGAATTAGTAAATGTCTAGACAATGACATACATGTATGTACCAAACTGTGACTACAGCTGACGTGACCGAGTATTGTATTTTCTATTCCTACAGTACATTACCAGAAGATTATCCACCGAGACATCAAACCTGCTAACCTACTCTTGGCCGATGATGGTCATATAAAGGTGAGCCATCAACACGCTAACTTAATCTTGGTCAATGGTGTTATAGAACGTGAGAATTATTATTCATCTCGCACAGTCATCAGGCCTCGCTTGTACATGTGGATTGCGGATTCGCATGGGATGGAATTGTAGGACATTCAAGCAACATCCAATGAAAATAACAGCCAGGATTATGGGTTTATCATGTTTACACGTATATAGCTTAACTAATTTCTCCTTTCGGGACATTATATTAAGTACTACATATTTTTAACCCAGAATACATAGCAATTACACTTGTCTTATAACACCAAATTTGGAGGACAAAATATTGAATGCACTATAGGTGTCACACTACAGTGAGTTTTCAGTGCATATTTTAGGGGACACATCAGTGGCCATGCTAAACTGAAACCCGCTTTATAATGAACCATGATATAATGATGGACAAGTATAATGTAGACTTTTTGGACCCCCCTCCTTATTGCATACATGGTACATGAATGCTCTCATTGGCTGAGTTTATTTTACAATAGTAAAAGCCTGGAAAACCTATACAGACATATGTGGCTAGGGATCAACAAATCCCTTCATGTGATATTAGATTCCAACATTCCAGGAAGAGATATAATTGGCCTTTACAGGAACTCTGTGATTAGCTGCATAGTCCACAAAACAATGGAGATATCAGATTTATTCTTGAAAATTTGAATTTACCAATTAATAGTACAAAACTGAAAGATATACATTGAAGCAATAGAGTAACCAATAAGCAATAAATAACCCATTAAAGCCTGGATATTTATCGAATGACTGCTGACGACAGAACTCTATTGGATGACATATTTTATATAATAGATGTTTCTGCTTAAACCGTTATTTTAAAAAAAACTAGCCAAGTCTGCTGTCCCGGATGTGATTTTCTCCTTTTACTGTAAGCCTCCACAAGCATGCTCAGCCTGACTTGATCTTCTGTGAATAATGCCGGAGATTGATCATTCTCAAACTAGCATGACTGCATGTAACTGTCAGTGCTGATTGTCTGTGACAGATTAATGGATTCTAGTGGGGGAACACACAGCATCTGAAAAGTCACTCCAGCGATCTGCCCAGTACTAGCTACCTTACCTCACTTACTGTCTCTGTTTGTGCGAAACATAATGTTAGCCTGGCTTAATTTATGCAGATAAATAGGACTTGGATTTAAGAGAGCAGAACCACTAGCCAGCAGGTCTAGAGGAGGAGCTTGAATTCAATTAGTCCCCTTTCAAGTTTAACTAGTCCTCCATGTTTCTATCAGTGCCTCCCCCCTCCCGACATAAATGACAAAACAAAAATGAAAAAAATGATACATGAAAGGTAATATGGACATACTGCATGTAGACCTGCATTTCCTGTATCAATTTTTGCCACAACTGACATGAACCTAGACAAAGACTTTCAGAATATAATGTTAGATTACAAATGAAAAGAGTTTATTTTGGTGGATGCAAACTTTCTAATTTTTCCTTTTGCCTGTTGGAAACTTGCAAGTGTTACTAGCCAGTAGGACGAGTGACCCTTCAGCAATTTTACAAGCCTTGAGCTAGAGGACCTATGCTAATTTTGAGTCATTATAAATATATGCCATGTATACACATGTACCGCTTAATTGGATATTCTACATCCAAGGAAATTTGATGCATTTATCCAGGCTACCCCTTGAAACTGACATACAGGGATGTAAAACCTCCTCGATTATATGGAATTCCATGTGAAGCAATATTGTGGGAATTTTCTTGGAAATCATCATTTCACAGAACAACCCTATCTTTGTTTTTTTTTTCATTTGAACCAATCTTCTGTTGAATGTTAGCGTATTTATTTTTTTCGGTAAATCTATCATTTTAGCTGTGTATTGAGCGTGTGCAATGATGATGCAATTGTCAATTGGATGCAGTTTACCACAAATGTATATACATGTATGTAGCCTACATTTATGTCCTGCCATTTATGACATTATTATAAACACAATGGTGTAAACTCATAAATATATATGTTTACCGCTGCATTGTTTTTGAAGTGCATATATATATATATTAAATAGTTATATATTTTTGTTTGATAAAATATATATGTTGAGACGGAAATAGCCAAACAATGTAACTGGGCTATTCTGATAACAGGGTCTTTTGGAGCACCAACATCATCCACACAGACATGACAGAGAAGGCTGATTAACCAAGAGCAAATGTCAGCTTCAGCACTTATGTTGCGGTGATCTGTACACGGTACTGGTGTTGCATTATATGAACGTCCATCGCCAACTGATGCTCATTGGATGTGAATGGACTTGGCTTTGTTCTTTGACTCTTTGGTCTACATCAGCCGTAGCTGGTGAAGCCCTATGGAATGCACATCCTCCGGTACTTTTCATCTCAACTTTCGATAATTTAGTTCCTTTTCTCCTATATCAAGTCGCCGGTGGTCGTCTTCCTTTTGGGACAAGCTGATGAAATCGAACAGAATGTACAGTCTTCTGAGCCATCTGTCCTCCCAATGTTTACATGCCCACCCAAAATACAGTTTTGTACTTTGTCATAAAATTTAGCTGACATTCTGATGAACATTTCAGAATAATACCATATCCTTTTGAACCATAGATGTGTTAGTGTATTCCAGGGCCATTGAAAGTATACTCAAGTCTTCAGGAATCATCTTTTGTATGTTGTAAGATTTGACAATGCAAGACATATGGATTGAGTCAATGGATTAATGACATTGTTGACCAACGTAACTGACTGTTAATTATACCCCCGTACACGTAGTGTAGGGGCGGTATACTGGTTTCAGCTTGTCCGTACGTCCGTAACATTTTATTTCCGGAGCATAACTTGACAACCGTTACTTGGATTCCTCTCAAATTTGGTATGTAGTTACCATACCATGACACCTCGCTTGGAATTGCGTTTGGCGCATGTGCATCTACAGGTGGCGCCACCTATGGGCAGAATTTTCTCAGTTGGTCCGTAACATTTCGTTTCTGGAGCATAACTCGACAACTGCTGATTAGATTCTTCTCAAATTTTGTATGTAGCTACCATACCATACTCGGGATGGCGCATATGCGTCTACAGGTGGCGCCACCTAGGGGCAAAATTTTCTCTGTCAGTCATGTCAGTCCGTAACATTTCGTGTCCGGAGCATAACTTGACAACCGCTTATTGGATTCTTTTCAAATTTTGTATGTACACCTAGCTACCATACCATGAGACCTCGCTTGGGATTGCATTTGCCATATGTGTGTCTACAGCTTGAAACAATATCGCTTGACAGTTAATTATGGGGGGGCATATAGCGATCGCTTTGTCCATCTGTTCATCCATCCGTCTGTCCGTCCGAGTTTCTTGTCCGCGCGATATCTTGGTTAATATTTGACGGACAGGATTGAAACTTGCATGGAATGTGGCCAGTGCCTCGTAGTTGTGCAGCGTAGAGTTTTGGTATACTGTATAAAAGAGTTATGGCCCTTTTTCTGAAATCTCTGTGAATGGGACTTGTCCGGGCTGGATCTTGGTTAATATTGTATGGACAAGTATGAAATTTGCATGATATGTGGTCAGTGCCCCACAGTTGTGCAGCGTAAAGTTTCTCCCCGTTTTGCTTATATTTTCAAGAGTTATGGCCCTTTGTTCCTGAAATATCCATGAATTAGGACTTGTCCGGGCTGGATCTTGGTTAATATTGTATGGACAATTATGAAATTTGCAGGGTATGTGGTCAGTGCCCTGTAGTTGTGCAGCGTGAACTTCCTCCGCGTTTCGCATATATTTTCAAGAGTTATGGCCCTTTGTTCTTCAAGTCTTTGTGAATTGGGACTTGTCCGGGCTGGATCTCGGTTAGTATTGTATGGACAAGTATGGCATTTGGAGGATATGTGGTCAGTGCCCTGTAGTTGTGCAGCGTGAAGTTTCTCCGCGTTTCGCGTATATTTTCAAGAGTTATGGCCCTTTTGTTCTTGAAATCTTTGTGAATTGGGACTTGTCCGGACTGGATCTCAGTTAATATTGTATGGACAAGTATGGAATTTGCATGATATGTGGTCAATGCCCCATAGTTGTGCAATGTGAAGTTTCTCTGCTTTTGGTTATATTTTCAGGAGTTATGGCCCTTTGTTCATCAAACATAAGTGAATGGGATATATCTATTTGTCCAGGCTGGATCTCAGTCCATAACCGTTTTGGACTGGGAAAATGGCTATAAAATTGTTATTCTACATTCCAAAGCAGACCACATAGGGCCTGAAGTATGAAATTGCCCCAAAAAGAGTGAATTGCGTGCAAAATTCAAAGTTCATGATCGCTTCATAATTTCACAACACAATATACTCCCAAGGAATGTAGGTCTCAAAACCAGGTCACATTTTTGGATTTGGCGAAAGCCCCAGCGACCACCTTGCATCAAAACATTGTATTATTACTTGTTGGTCGATACTTGGAATATGTATTATGCGAGGCATGCCAAAAAAAGTGACTGAAACAGAATTTTTATAATTATCCAAATTAGGCCTCCACAGACCAATACAGAACAGAACAACAATGGCAGGGTAGTGTCAGATTAAAGCGGAAGGGGGGGGGGGCATACAATTGAGCAATCTCTGATTGCTTCCTTGCTGTGTTTCTATTAAATGTGCATCCGGGGGGTATCTTGTAAGCATGCTTACTTATCATTTCCACCACCACCCGATGCAATCCCATTCAACTTACTCGTGAAACGTTAACCACCAACATGTATCTAAGCCTTACGGAGGGGGTATCTTGTAAGCAGCCTTACTGACCATTTTGATCAAATGTGTGCATCCCTCAGACTATGCTCTTGTTATATCAGGGTCAATGGTAAACCATTTTTTCCTTATATTTTGAATATAATTTTGGCAATGGTCGACCATGGTTTGTGGTAGTTCATGGTCTTTAGACCGTTCTCACCTTGGGCCGACTATTTCCAGGGGTGCATAATAATGTCGTCACGGAAAGTGGATTGCAGGTAGACCGAGGTTGGTGTGAGTCCTCATTATGGAAAAAAGTTTTTAGATTGTGTTTCACCCATCTGAATGATTTCTTGTTAAATCATGTTAAATAATTGAAAATGTATGGCAACCTCAAGCGTAATTACATGGAATAAGTGGGTTCTATGTCGACTGAGAAAGCAACAACACAACAACAATAGGTCACCAACAAAAATCCGCTATTTCTTTCTGCTGCATACACACCCCTAGACATATGTAGGGGGCTAGTGATGAATATATCCTTTCACAATCAATTAGATTCAGCAGAATTTTCATTATAGCAGTTATGTAATTAAGTTGATTTGCTATATATGCAAACTTGTAATCATGTCAGATGGCAAAACATTATGGTAAGTCATATAATTTTTGTTCTACATTGTCAATGTTAGATATGCTCTCTGTCTTTCAGATTGCAGATTTTGGTGTCAGTAATGAATTCCAAGGTGGTGATGCTTTCCTGACCAGCACAGCAGGGACGCCCGCCTTCCTCGGACCAGAGGCTCTCAGAGGTGTGTGATACAGGGATCTTAATATCTCCAATCTTAGCATCCTCATGCTCAGCATTAAGAGAATAGATCAAGGACTGGTTGGCCCAGTGCACAGGCCCGCAAAACAAGAGTTTTGGGGTGTGTGGGCGGTGGTATTAGGGTGAAGTGTCGAAATATGGGGTCTCTATACATAACCCCATGCTTTATATAAATCAACATAAAGGTGAGAAACGGACTTTGGGTGAATCGAGAAATAAATGGTTTACCGCCAAACAAAATACATCAGCATATTCTACAAGTATCACTTTATATATTCCCGTCGTCAAATTAGTAAATTTGTGCAATTTTTTACCTTTGCCGGGCGATTCAAAATCCAACGTAAGTGTCCATCCATCTAGGAACAGTTAGATTATGGCGGGCTTCGTTCTCAATTCTGATTGGTCAGTCGAGACACGCCTCCGGCAAGAGAGGTCACGCACTGATCAGCTGTCGCGACTGACCAATCAGAATTGAGAATGAAGCCCGCCATAATCTAACTGTTCCTAGATGGATGGACACTTACGTTGGATTTTAAATCGCCCGGCAAAGGTAAAAAATTGCACAAATTTACTAATTTGACGACGGGAATATATAAAGTGATACTTGTAGAATATGCTGATGTATTTTGTTTAGCAGTAAACCGTTTATTTCTCGATTCACCCAAAGTCCGTTTCTCACCTTTATGTTGATTTATATAAAGCATGGGGTTATATATAGAGACCCCATACTTCGACACTTCACCCTAATACCACCACCCACACCACCCAAAACTCTTGTTTTGCGGGCCTGTGCCCAGTGTTAGGAGAATGTGACTGGGTAGAGTAAATGCATGTCTGCCTATGACATACATAGGTTATGCCGGCAAATGTGTCTTGCCATCTTTGAAATGGCCAACCTCAGTATGTGACACTGAGACGGCCAATTCAAAAAGGGGATGGCTTTTTCAGCTTTAAAATGGATTTCAGTTTTTTTTGCCTTCAAGTTTTATTGTTCTAAATCATTCTGACTTTGGTCTGAAAGTTACAAAATTGGCAATATTGTGAGGGGGTGTGGTATTTTCAGCTGTTTTCAGATCTTTTTTTTCTGCTGCACTCTCATCCCTGATTCAATGACGAGATCAACCCACTACGTAATGAAGTCAGTACCGAGGTTGATCTGATCAATGGTGAGGTCAATCTGATCAGTGATGGAGTAAATCTAACCATTTATGAGGTCAATCAGGTGTATAATGAAGTCGATCTAGTCAGTGACCAGGTGATTCGAGTCCGTGATCATGCAGGTCATTCCAATCCATGATGAGGTCAGTCTGTTGAATGATGAGGTCAGTCTGATCAGTGATCAGGTCATTTTGGTCAGTGATCAGGTCAATTGTGATGAGGTCTATCTGCCAGTGATGATGTCCATCTGAACTGGGATGAGGTCAGTCCAGTCAGTAGTAAGGTCAAGCCAGTCAGTAATGAGGTCAATCATCAGTAATGAGGTCAAGCCAACCAGTAATGAGGTAAATCTAGTCAGTGATCAGGACTATCCAGCCCATAATGAGGTCAGTTTGGTCAGCAACAAGGTTAATCTGGTCAGTATTGAGATATCCCATCTGTACTGAGGCTTATCCCTGTGTAATAAGGAGTATCCAGTACGGTATATATTCATTAGTTGAGGTGAACCCTGCCTGTAATCCAATCCAGAATAAAATTGATTTTGTCAATAATGAATTAACCCCGGTTCGTAAGCCTTGAAGTTTAATCCAGTCCATGTAAAGTTTTCTCCACTATAACCTACACGGAGGATCTTATTAGAGACGTTTTACCATACTGTAAATCCAGTCTGTAATGATGTGGTTATTGGGTTAATTGATCAGTTGGCTATGATGCTTACAAGTTACATGTGTCCTTTGGGAAATGAGAAAATTGAGTTGATAATCCTGATAAGAGGGAGTGAGTAGTAAATGCTTGTACAAGCTCTTACTGAAGTGCTTTAATTCAGGAACCTTCTTCATGAGAAGCCAGATTAACTCCCTGGAGTCTCTTCATTTCAGATGGCTTTGTTCAAAATGGATAAGCATGGCTTACTTGATTACCTAGGCCTTCAGATAATGTTACGGTTATGTCATACATTCTGTTGATATTGGCAGCACTTGATGTGCTCAGTGGACTTTTTGAAGGAAATTATTGGAAATTTAATAGTAATATTAGGTGTACTGTTTGTTTGTGTTTTTATTTCCATTGACCATATAAAAAATGTTTTCATGGTAGCTATATGTCACGTATATGTTCGCTCCCAGTTTCTTTTCTTCTACTCTCTTCTTGCACTGTCGGTCATGTACCAATGTTCAGCATCATATCTCCGCAGAACATAATTTGCTAATGCGTTAGTCTTTCAATATTTGTATAGCACTTTAGACATCCTGCTGTATAGAAAGCAGCCACCGTTTTCTGTCTGTGTCATGCTGCGATTCAGGAATTGACTTTGCTGACAAGCTAGAGTATAAGATCAAGGCACATATGAGATTGACTCTTCTGTTTCCTGGAGTATATGCCTTTTCTTTCTCAGAATTTGAAAGGCTGACGGATCATGCTTCTTGTAGGAGCAGACTTTATATAGGTTAATGACCGATCATGCTTCTTGTAGGAGCAGACTTTATATAGGTTAATGACTGATCATGCTTCTTGTAGGAGCAGACTTTATATAGGTTAATGGTACCTACATGTACATGTATTATCCCCCATTAAAATAAGTACTTGGTCTCTCATCTGTAAGAACCATGCATCAGTTGCTTTATTATTTCATCTAATACCTCTTCTTTCAGATGAAAGAGAAAAATATAGTGGGAAGGTAAGTTAATCAATTTTCTTCGTCAATTGATTTATGTTGTGATCTTCATGTTTCTAGTGACTTTTGACAGGTTAATATATGCCCATGGATACATGAAGATAAGGTCATGTATTGCCATATTATGGTTTCTTTCCATCTCTCCATCTATCCGACTGCCCATCTGTTAACTGTTCTTGTCCATGTCTCCTCCAGGTACCCAGTTATGGATTGGTTCCAGATTTTGGGTATACCTTGTCCATGGGACAAAGAGGAACCATATTTATTTGAGGTCACACGATCAAGGGCAATTCGGGCAGAATGTTTGCAAAAAAAAATGGAAAATCTTCTGTTCCAACCAAGTTGTGAATCCGTTCAGTGTGTGTATACCATGCTCATGGGATCAGGAAAACCTATTTATTTTAATGTTGCAAGGTCAACTGTCAAGGTCACATATGTCAGAAAATGGGGGGAAATGTTGATGTGGATTCTGGTCATATTTCAAGTATCACTTAAACTCATAGCGAGCAAGTAGCCCATTGATTGGGATATCTGTCTGTACATATGCATCCTCACGAGCCAGTGTATCGATCGATCTGTTAGAATAAATACACTGCATGGTTTGGTTAGTTGACCATACGAGTTCTGGATATAAATAGATCAAGGGGTTTCCCCTAAATCAACCCAATCAGTGAATGCACTAAGCTAGTTGATTAGGCCAATCCACTGCTACGTATGAGATGTGACGGGTTTGAATTTCATCGCGGCTGTTTTGGTGTCAAGCTGAAATCGACATCTGAAATCAAAGCAAAAACCGCAAGCGCGAGGGATGAAATGTACGAGATTGTATCATAGAGGTATCGACTCAAGAACTCATTCTAATTACCAAAAATGTCCAGGTAAACCCTCTGCGAGGATTTAGGATTTACCTGGACTTGTGAAGATGGTACATATGTGGCTCTCTGTGAACTGATATTGTTAGTGTGATATCGCTTGTTGACATTTTGAATTGACCCATCAAATGTAAATGTAAACATCATTTCATACAGTGTACTGTAAACATCATTTAATACACTGTACTGTAAATCTCATTTAATACACTGTACTGTAAATGTCATAAATGTACTGTAATCATCATTTAATACACTGTAAACATCGTTTAATACACTGTACTGTAAACGTCGTTTAATACACTACTGCAAATGTTGTTTAATACACTGTACTGTAAACGTCGTTCAATACACTGTACTGTAACCATCAGTCAATACACTGTAATGTAAACATCATTTAATACACGGAACTGTAAACGTCATACTGTAAACATCATTTAATGTACTGTAAACCTCATCAATACACTGTACTGTAAACATCATTCAATACACTGTACTGTGAACATCCTTTAATACACGGAACTGTAAACGTCGTTTGATACACTGTACTGTAAACATCATTCAATAAACTGTACTGTGAACATCATTTAATACACGGAACTGTAAACATCGTTCAACACATGGTACTTTAAATGTCATTTGATACACTGTACTGTAAGCGCCATTTAAAACACTACTGTAAACATCATCAATACACTGTACTGTAAACATCATTCAATACACTGTACTGTAAACATCATTCAATACACTGTACTGTAAACATCATTCAATACACTGTACTGTGAACATCGTTTCATACACTGTACTGTGAACATCATTCACTACACTGTACTGTAAACATCGTTTAATACACTGTACTGTAAACATCATTTAATACACTACTGTAAACATCGTTTAATACACTGTACTGTAAACATCGTTTAATACACTGTACTGTAAACATCATTTATTACACATACTGTAAACATTGTTTAATACACTGTACTGTAAACATCATTCAATACACTGTACTGTAAACATCGTTTAACACATGGTACTTTAAATGTCATTTAATACACTACTGTAAACGTCGTTTAAAACACTACTGTACACATCATCAATACACTGTACTGCAAACATCATTCAATACAATGTACTGTAAACATCATTCACTACACTGTACTGTAAACATCATTTGGGACACTACTGTGAACATCGTTTCATACACTGTACTGTTAACATCGTTTGGGACACTACTGTGAACATTGTTGAAAGACTGTAGAGTGAACAATAATTGAGGCACTGTACTGTGAACATTATGTAAGACACTGTAGAGTGAATATTAAGACACTACTGTGAACATCATTTAGGACACTACTGTGGACATTGTGTAAGACACTGTAGAGTGAACAATAATTGAGGCACTGTACTGTGAACATTATGTAAGGCACTGTAGAGTGAATATTAAGACTACTGTGAACATCATTTAGGACACTACTGTGAACATTGTGTAAGACACTGTAGAGTGAACAATAATTGAGGCACTGTACTGTGAACATTATGTAAGACACTGTAGAGTGAATATTAAGACACTGTACTTTGAACATCGTTTAATACACTGCACTGTGAACATCATTTAATACACTACTGTGAACATCATTTAAGAAACTGTACTGTGAACAGTATTAAATACACTGTACTTTGAGCATGGTTTAATACACTGTACTGTAAACATAGTTTAAGAAGCTGTACTGCAGTGAACATCGTTAATACACTCTACTGTGAACATCATTTCATGCACTGTACTGTAAACATTGTAATATACTGTCAGGGCTTGCTTTTCCACGGGAATCCCGTAAAATTTTAGCAATCTGTATTGAAATGATAGCTTTGGATTCCTGCATGTGGATTCTCGTAGATTAAGATTGCGAAAATCTGTTTGGCTTCCCGTAAATTTCAACAAAAAGAAGGCCCGTCTGTACTGTAAACATTCAATACACTGTACTGTAAACGTCATTTGCTTCACTGGATTGTCAACATCGTTTAATACACTGTACTGTGAATATCGAGTAATATACTTTACTGTGAAGATCATTCACACTGTAGTACTGTGAGCATCATTTATGACACTGTACTGTGAACATATGTACTGTGAACATCATTACATACACTACTATGAACATCATTCGATGCACTGTACTCTGTACATCGTTTAACACACTAATTTAAATATTTAATATAATTTACTGTAACATCTTTTAATACACTGTACTATAAACATTGTTTAATATACACTACTGTAAACATCTTTTAATACACTGTATTGTGAACATCATTTAATACACTACTGTAAACATCATTTAATAGACTGTACTGTGAACATCTTTTAGTACACTGTACTGTAAACATGATCATTTAATACACTACTGTAAACATTGTTTAATACACTACTGTGAATTTCATGTAATGCACTACTGTAAACATCATTTAATAGACTGTACTGTGAACATCTTTTAGTACACTGTACTGTAAACATGAGCAGTGTGACTAACGTCACAGGACCTACAAAGTACAGTAGGCATTAGGACTCGAACGCGAACTGAACTCTTGGAAATCCCCACCCCCAGTTGAAATCCTGCCTATATTAAGATGGGCACCGCCCAAGTCAGAATCGCCACTGATTTTCATCAAAAATCACCAGACATTTCCATCAAAAATAGGTCAGCTCAGAACTTGTTGGTAACAGTCTCCTAATGCGCCTTCATTCCAAAATAAATAACGATCACCGAATTAATTTTACATTTTTTTTTTAAAGGAAACAGATTGAATAATATAGGTTCACTAGATTTCAAGCTTTACGTGTGAAAATACATCTACATCTCTTTAGTGGTTTTCAGTGCCCTTGTCCAGGATCAAAACAACTTTTTAAATCACATTATTTTCCCAACAATACACCAAATTTTTATATATAGTACTATAGTATAGAAAGGTAGCATTTATGTAGTTTACAGTAATTCAACTCGAGACCAACACCTTCTATGCACAAGATAATAATGATTCTATGTGATTCTCCTGAGCATAACCGGTACAAAGACGAATAAATAGCGTCTCTACATCACGTTGTTATCTAGATATATGAGACAACACATTTTGGGTATCGGCAATCTGATGAATGTACTATTCCGGTTTCCTTGTTTCACATTATATTCTATGGCAGTTGATCGGTGATTTTCTTCATTGATAAACGTTAAACCACCTCAGCTTCGTTGTGCAAACAGCGCTGAATTTTTGAGGGTATATGCAGTAGGGTATTTTTAGCCGGACAGTACATGTAGCTGATAGGCCTACTCATTAAATGCGATAAAACGCTGGAGCAAAAAGGACCACAGTTTTCTTGGCAATGATGACATGTTTGGATGTGAAATAGGATACACGTTAAAGGCTACAGCTTACATATATCTATAACAATATACTGAAGTGTTAATTATAAATCTAATTTTAATCAGAATTATTTCAGATCAGAACTTGCTGGTAACAATGCCCTAATGCATGTTCATGCCAAAAATCAAGGTTCTAATGTCAACGGTTCTCCTTATTTTGCCGACGAAAGGATTCGGATGGACTGACTCACTCATTACCGGACAATTTGCGATCTGTAGCCTACTTCGTAGGAACATCATTTAATGCACTACTGTAAACATTGTTTAATATACTACTGTGAATTTCATGTAATACACTACTGCAAACATTGATAATACACTGTACTGTAAACATCTTTTACTTTAGTACACTGTAAGTACTGTAAACATGATGTAATACACTGTACTGTAAACATTAATACACTGTAATGTAGACATCGTTCTATACACTAAACATATTTTAATACACTTTTCAGTACACACAATAAGGTGCCTCAATATGGTGCTGATTCTGATATATGTCATGTGCTATAGTGCCCTCCGATATTATTTAACCCTTTAAGGCTGAAAACCAATAAGGCAGTTCAAAATTGCTCGCCCAACCACAGCTTAATATGTTTAATATTCTGTACTTCTTAAAATCATTTGATGTACTGTATTGTCATGATTGTAAACCTCCATCATGTTTTATTATTTCAGGCACTGGATATATGGGCCATGGGGATAACACTATACTGCTTTATATTTGGGCATGTAAGTATTTATTTACAACAATCCAAAGCAGACCCAAATAAAAATCTTACACAATTACAAACAGTTAAGAACAATTTTGAGCTTCAGTATATGCCCATGCATGCTTAACTTGAAAACCATGAAAACTGGGTCAAAATCAAAGCAGGAGTAATAAACCAGGAGAAATCGATGGGTTTTCCAGGTGCCATCCTGGTTTCAGTCGAGAATGTCAATCTGTCTCAATCAAATGAATGTGACCACTGATGGTAACTGTAACTGTACCTGATGATTCCACGGGTTAGAGAGACCTACCTTTCCAAAATGGAGGTGACCAACATAGTCGGGAATATATCCAACCAAGAGATATCTGGCATAGGCGACCACGGACATCAGCGCCGGTGGGTGTTAAAACAACAAATTGTCGTCCATCTGATTTACATAATAACACCAGACATAGCTTGTCTTCCGTTAAAAATTAGACTATGCACACTTTCTTTGAAATGTATCTGTTATGGCATGTATGGTGTGTAAGAATATATAATCTAGTCATCTGAAGATTTTGAAGTGTTTATGATGAATAAATCAAAAGTTATTAAGCAAAAATGACCTTATTTACCTCCATTTTAGAGAGGCAGTGTATACCAGTGTTTTCGTTTCTTCCTCTGATGAGAATGCAAATATTTTTGTAAAGGATACCGAGCCCTCCTGCAGACAATTTTACACACCCTCTTGAATTTGTCTTTATATAGCTAAAAATATGCCTCATAGCTCTGTCAATATATATTCATTGAATGAAGATTCCATATATATTAATTTGTTCGCTGTAAACTTATCCATATTAGAGATTTCATTGTAATAGCAAAATTAATATGTAAAATTAGCCTTCTTTTTAAAATGACTATTCCCAATAAAGTATTCCACTTATTGTAAAATACATCATCATTTCAATAGAAGACCACTCCAACAGAAATCTGTGTTTCAGTTTTATAACTTTGCCTAGTTCTTATTATATTGACTTTTAATGGAAAATTTCTTCATAAAATCGAGCAACTGCAAGTGTTAAACTTTGAAGTTGAATTAAAAACGAACTAATATGATTATTGAAATTCTGAGACACGGTTGAGGAGTATGTATTGAACAATCACAAAAATTTCAGGTCTCCAGGATAAATACTTTTCGAAAAATAAACCATGTTCATGTAAATTAGGTGAGAAAAAGGAATAGCAGAAATCTATCGAAAAGGGAAAAGGTGCTCAGGTGGTCTCGATTTTGGCAATTGACGCTCTATGTTTATACTCGAATATTTTTTATTCAAATGGAAATCAGATTCAAGTCTTGAGGGACAATGATTTCAAAAATCATAGTTTGTTATAGTTCTAATATAGTGTGTTTAATGCGTTTTACTATACAGAAATGACTGAAAGCTTGTTTCACAGCTTTACGATCACTGCCCAACTGCTTGTCTGAGTGAACTGTCAGTGCATTATGAGTAGATGTCACAGCCCCCGTGTATATGAATAGATGCCTCAATATGATCAGGTGTAGCATGGAGCCTAGTACTAAGACTGAGTAGGCTTGATGGGCTTACTAGGACAAAACGTAGATGTCGTAAAACCGAAAATGAAATAAACGATGATGGTCTGTTGACATTTCTGTGAATATATGTTTTAGATAATTAGCTTAGGAGATCGGAAAGATGGCTAATATTTCATCCGTCAACCCACACTTTGTGGCAAAGTCATACAATTGATGCATGCAGGTGATTTCCTGGTTAGGATATAGCCATGCAGGTACCTCCACAATACACAAATGACCAACAGATCAATTGGCTGTCAGTGGGGGCACAATAATCGGTTTAATTTTCACACCCCTAAAAGTAACCAAGACGGGGAACTAAGAAAAATAAATTGAATCCTAAAATTATACTATTCGGAATTGGAATTTCAAATTTTCCTTTTTTTCTTTTTTTTTCAACAGAAGGAAGATCGAATTTTGAATATTGAATTTGGGTAATAATAAAAAAATGGGCATTTTCTTCAGTCAGGAGGGCTCAGAATGATCCTTAAACCCTGAATGGACCAGTGCCCCTTATATGGCCATGAATGAAGTCATCCATACAAGCACATATGGCCTCAGGTTACTGGAATCTCCATCTGATACCAAAAAAAAAATGTTTACAGATTTCTCTCTCAAAGTTTTGCCAAAATAATTTCCTTAGACATTGTCTTGTTTTATTTGAAGGAAATAATGTTGTTGAAGGCTGACTCTTCAAGTTACTCAAAGAACATTGTTGGTTTCATGAGATATATATTTGGTCTGTGCGAATGACAAAAAAAATTTAAGATTTAAAAAAAGCCTCTCTCCCTCATAATTTTTTTTTTTTTTTTTTCAATAAAGCTAGAGATTCATTTTAGTCCGGCTTATACTGTCTGATAGGCCATAAAGATGTCAAGAATCCCATTGTTGATTACATTAATATTCACTTATCATCCCTTCCTTTCCAGTGTCCATTTGAAGATGAATATATATTAGGGTTACATAAGAAGATTTTAAAAGATGCTGTTATTTTTCCAGAAAAGTGAGTAGCAGAATTATTGTGTTAGTTTTTGGCACTGCAGGAAGCTTGGAATGACTGTAATGTATTAGTTGAGATTTTATGTTTGGCACTACAACCACTCATAGTTGATTGGAATCTTCATTAAAACACAGGACATCCTTTGAATCCAATGTATACAGATGATCAGTGCGTAACCTTGCTACATGTATAGCTGTGATTCTGATATATAAGAAATTTGTTTTCTTGAATCTCCATAGTGAATATTATACTGTAGACATCCATCGTGTAGAAAGTACACAGATTTAATTCCTGTTCATGTTAGATTCTATGAATTGTGATCACTGAGTACCATATTATTGTATTACAGACCTGTTGTATCCGATGAATTAAAGGAACTGATCATGAAGATGTTAGAGAAAAATCCCACCTTGAGGATAACATTACCTGATATTAAGGTCAGTTCACATTAGTGATTACAATCCCATCTTAAGGATAACATTACCTGATATTAAGGTCAGTTCACATTAGTGATTACAATCCCATCTTAAGGATAACATTACCTGATATTAAGGTCAGTTCACATTAGTGATTACAATCCCACCTTAAGGATAACATTACCTGATATTAAGGTCAGTTCACATTAGTGATTACAATCCCACCTTAAGGATAACATTACCTGATATTAAGGTCAGTTCACATTAGTGATTACAATCCCACCTTAAGGATAACATTACCTGATATTAAGGTCAGTTCACATTAGTGATTACAATCCCACCTTAAGATTACAATCCCATTATTGATTACAATCTTTAAGGATAACATTACCTGATATTAAGGTCAGTTCACATTAGTGATTACAATCCCACCTTAAGATTTACCTGATATTAAGGTCAATCCCATCTTAAGGATAACATTACCTGATATTAAGGTCAGTTCACATTAGTGATTACAATCCCATCTTAAGATTACAATCCCACCTTTAAGGATAACATTACCTGATATTAAGGTCAGTTCACATTAGTGATTACAATCCCATCTTAAGGATAACATTACCTGATATTAAGGTCAGTTCCACCTTAAGGATTCACATTACCTGATATTACCTGAAGGTCAGTTCACATTAGTGATTGATTACAATCCCACCTTAAGGATAACATTACATATTACCTGATATCCCAAGGTCAGTATCAAGGTCACATTAGTGATTACAATCCCATTAGTGATTACAATCCCACCTTAAGGATTACATAACCTGATATCAAGGTCAGTTTACATTAGTGATTACAATCCCATCTTAAGGATTACATTACCTGATATCAAGGTCAGTTCACATTAGATATTACAATCCCATCTTAAGAATTACATTACCTGATATCAAGGTCAGTTCACATTAGATATTACAATCCCACCTTAAGGATTACATTACCTGATATCAAGGTCAGTTCACATTAGAGATTACAATCCCACCTTAAGGATTACATAACCTGATATCAAGGTCCGTCCACATTAGTGATTACAATCCCCCCTTAATGATTACATTACCTGATATCAAGGTCAGTTTACATTAGTGATTACAATCCCATCTTAAGGATTACATTACCTGATATCAAGGTCAGTTCACATTAGATATTACAATCCCATTAAGATTGCAATCCCATTACATTTAAGGATTACATTACCTGATATCAAGGTCAGTTCACATTAGATATTACAATCCCACCTTAAGGATTACATTACCTGATATCAAGGTCAGTTCACATTAGATATTACAATCCCACCTTAAGGATTACATTACCTGATATCAAGGTCAGTTCACATTAGATATTACAATCCCTCCTTAAGGATTACATTACCTGATATCAAGGTCAGTTTACATTAGATATTACAATCCCCTTAAGGATAACATTACATGATATCCAAGGTCAGTTTACATTAGATATTACAATCCCACCTTAGGGATAACATTACCTGATATCAAGGTCAGTTTACATTAGATATTACAATCCCTCCTTAAGGATTACATTACCTGATATCAAGGTCAGTTCACAATACATATTACAATCCCATCTTAAGAATTACATTACCTCAAGGTCAGTTCACATTAGTGATTACAATCCCTCCTTAAGGATTACATTACCTGATATCAAGGTCAGTTCACATTAGATATTACAATCCCTCCTTAAGGATTACATTACCTGATATCAAGGTCAGTTTACATTAGATATTACAATCCCACCTTAAGGATAACATTACCTGATATCAAGGTCAGTTTACATTAGATATTACAATCCCCCCTTAAGGATAACATTACCTGATATCAAGGTCAGTTTACATTAGATATTACAATCCCACCTTAAGGATAACATTACCTGATATCAAGGTCAGTTTACATTAGATATTACAATCCCCCCTTAAGGATAACATTACCTGATATCAAGGTCAGTTTACATTAGATATTACAATCCCACCTTAGGGATAACATTACCTGATATCAAGGTCAGTTTACATTAGATATTACAATCCCTCCTTAAGGATTACATTACCTGATATCAAGGTCAGTTCACAATACATATTACAATCCCATCTTAAGAATTACATTACCTCAAGGTCAGTTCACATTAGTGATTACAATCCCATGTTAAGGATTACATTACCTGATATCAAGGTCAGTTCACAATAGTGATTAAAAGCCCCCCCCCCCCCTTCGGATAACGTTACCTGATAGTTCACATTGAGATTACAATTCCATCCTAAGGATGACATTACTGTGGATATTAAGGTCCGTTCACATTAGCCCTCTCTATAGGCCTACTCTACCATTACCATTGTGAAACAATTAAGTGATTGCCTGCCATTGGTAGATGGGAATGGGAACTTTCCAGACAAATACCTCATCATATTACATATTGTTGGAGAGCTCAGATTACCATCTTTGAAACAGTGTAAATTCTTAAAAACATATGTTGGTTCATTCAACAGTTTCAATCCCATTTCTTTGATGGGCATTTAGAAGTCGGCATATATAACACAAGTTTTGATAGCAGTTTAAAACTGTCTCTGTAGCTGGTACAGAGGAGTTAAGATATCAATTTATGCCATACAAAGTTGTAGTCACCTTTGATAGCATAGTTTATTAGTCCTAATGATTACAGATGAGTTCAGCATCATGGACTTGAAGTGTAGATCAGCGTATTTTGTCACTATATTTCAGCAGGAATATTTACATAGCAATTGTATGAATTTGATTTTAACAAAATCTAAAAATGTATCTATGGCTATTACGTTGAGAGCTTGTTCAGTAATTCTTCCAATAATTCAATCACTAGAAGTGAAATTTCCCGCCATAAAATCTGGGGGTGCTCAAATTTATTTAGAACAGGAAGTTGACAAAATGGTTCAAAATCTTGCACATAATCCATTATTTCTTTGTTATTTCAATGATTTTAAAGAGTGATGAAATTTATTGGAACCAACGATTGAATTTTGTCCCCAAAATTATGGGTGTCTGAATTTTGATAGGGAATTATTATGAGAGTTTACAAAATCTTTAAAATATATCCATAACTGTTATGGTCAAAGCTTGTAATAATATTGTGAGAGTTGTGTCCCTTTACAGGTCCATCCTTGGGTGGTGAAGAGTGAGTCGTTCACTCTCCCATCAGAGGAGGAGAATTGTAGTCTCATTACAGTCACTGAGGAGGAGGTTGACAACTCTGTGAAACATGTCCCCAAATTAGACACTTTGGTAAGTGTCACAATAGGCTTTTTTTCGCCACCAGATGTCTCTTGTGTGCCGTGCATGCCCAGAACGTCTTTGGCTGCAAAGCAAAACGCTTAAGCACAATGTCGCAAAGCCATTGGTCTGAAGTAGCTCTTCGTTTCTTGACATATTGCAATGTTACTGTATGTGTTGAAAGTCCTACATATTCTCAATATCATACATTCCATCCATGTTCTGCCAAAAAATGGCACTTTGTATTGTTGTTTGCTCTTACGTCGATCTTAGCTCAATACAGATCCAAGCTGTAAGAGCATCATTCACTCAGAGACATCAGCACGCATGCGTTTATGCATTCTGCATATTAGGCAAGTGGTATATTAACCACTCTGATGTAGCCAACTGGTCTTCCTTACTGCCAATGATCAAGGTTCAGTCTCAACCATGGCATTCTTCATATGTACTCGAATGCATGCAGATCACTGTCATGTCATGGTGTATGTATCTATGAAGAACTTGTATTTTTCTGTGTTCATGTATGACTGAAAACACAGGTGAATTGACCATTACTTACCTACCTACAATACGATTACTTAAAGTATAGCACCAACCCTACAGTTGGAGACATGAAACTTGGAACTATAGCAAATAGAATTGGGTGGGGGGGGGGGGATTGTCCTTCTGGTCAAGTTTCCATGTTGTTGAAATGAACAGTGACTACATTGCAAATATAATTATACATGTAACTCGTGTATAAGAACCACTTGAAATTTGTTGGAATCTAAATTTCCTCAGTCAATGTCAGTGTACACCTGCCATAATCTCCACACTTTCCTTGCTAGTTGTGGTGTGAGTTAGTCACTTTGATGATAACAGAGATTATTTCATCTGTTTGGTCGTCAATATTTTCAGATCCTGGTGAAGAGTATTCTGAAGAATCGATCCTTCAAGAATCCATACAAAGGTTTTAACAAGGAAAATGTGGACATGAAGATGGAATTCCAGAAGGCTGGCAGGTCACACTCTGCTCCTGAATCCTTCCTTACAGTGCCTAAACGGTATGTCACACGTTACAGTTCCTTCAACAGTATGTCACCCGTTACAGTACCTAAATCCCCCATGTCAAATGTTATAGTGCCTAGATGGTATGTCACACATTGCAGTGCCTAAATGGTATGTCACATATTACAGTTCATGTAGCTAAACCCTTCATGTCACATGGTATAGCACCTAAATGGTATGTAGTGCTTGAATGGTATGTCACACCTCACAGTGCCTGAACAGTATGTCACACCTTAGTCCTTGAATGTTTTGTCAAACCTTACAATGTCTGAATGGTATGTGACAAATGGTATGTATCCCTACAGTGCATGATCGATATGTCACAATTTACAGTGTCTAAATGGTGTGTCACACCTTACACTGCCTGAACCATATGTCATACCTTACAGTACTCGAACACCCATATGTCACAGTTCCTTAACTCCTATCTCACATCTTACAGTTTCTGAATGCCTGTATGTCACACCTTACAGTACCTGAACGCCTCTGTCACACCTTGCAGTACCTGAACACCCATGTTTCACACCTTACAGTTCCTAAACACAGCTTACATTACCTGAACGCTTATACGTCGCACCTTATTACAGTGCCTGAATGCCTATGTCACACCTTACAGTACCTGAATGCCTATGTCACACTGTACAGTACCTGAACGACTACATGTCACATCTTAAAAGTACCTGAATGCCAATATGTAACACTTTACGGTATGGCACATCTCACAGTTCCAATAATATAGCACACTTAAGAAGCTGGATGAAATATCACACGTACATTACTAAAACAATATGTCCTACATCACAGTGTCTAAATAGTCTCGAATTGCTCAGAGCATTCAAATTTCATTGTAAAAGTTGTAAATATCATGTGTTAAGGTGTATTTAGTATGTCACATGTTCGTGACTAGATGACATGTAACATTCTACTACATTCAATGTGTTTTACCAAATAACATTATTACATATAAGGAAGGAAGCCCAGGTGGCATCTAATTCCAATAGACGTCGGTTCGGTGCGGATAATTTGACGTCATGATTTGCTTCACGTGCTCAGTTGCACTCGCCCGAAGGGGAGACAGGCTAATCAGTGTACTGCGATATGATCATTGTAGATGGAGTACCGGGTCAACAATAATCTATTTAAAAATCCAAGGTCCACGATATAGTTGGAATAGTCTTGAAATTTATTGGTACCGGTAATTGTTATCATTGCTTTTTTACCCCTCGGCCATTTTGGCCTCGGGGTATTGTCGTTGCCATGTACGTCCATCCGTACGTCCGTCTTTCCGTTAACGCATTTTAGGCAAAACCGCTTGAGATACAACCACCAAATTTTCAACACTTATTTATCTAGTGCTAAGTCAGACGCCTATTGAAAGTGGCTTCCCTCGGCCCATATTTTACAGAGTTCTGCCCCTTTACAGATATATTAATTTCTATTTCTGTCCTATATGCCTGAATATAACCAACAATATCTGTAGAACTGTGTTTGGTATAGCTACTATATTTTGGAAACTTATTTATATTGTTGTATTCTACAAGCCAACAAAGGATTACTCGCCTCGGCTTATGGAGTTATGCCCCTTTGGATGTAATAATCTTCGATTTTGTTATCTGTAGTTGAATGTACAAGTTATATCTGCAGATCCGTGTTCAGTACAGCTTATTCGTCTCGGTTCTTATTTTACAGTAGTGCTAAGTCAGACGCCTATCGAAAGTGGCCCATACTTTACAGAGTTATGCCCCTTTACTGATATATTAATTTCTATTTCTGTCCTATATGCCTGAATGTAACCAACTATATCTGCAGAACTGTGTTTAGTATAGCTACTATATTTTGGAAACTTATTTATATTGTTGTATTCTACAAGCCAACAAAGGATTTCTCGCCTCAGCTTATGGAGTTATGCCCCTTTCAGATGTAATAATCTCCAATTTTGTTATCTGTAGCTGAATGTACAAGTTAAATCTGCAGATCCATGTTCGGTACAGCTTATTCGTCTCGGTTCTTATTTTACAGAGTTTTAAGTCCGACGCCTATCGAAAGTGGCTCCCCTCGACCCATATTTTACAGAGTTATGCCCCTTTACAGATATATAATTTTTCTATTTCTGTCCTATATGCCTGAATGTAACCAACTACCGGTATATCTTGATCATCCCACATAGAACTATCTCTTCCCCAATTCACACTACACATGGGTCACAATCACTTGGGGAAAGCCGAGGGGTTTTGATTAGATCAATCTCATGTTCGTCATTGTGAACATTAAAAGCATTTTAGGCTTTAGCATGCCCCTAGCTGCTGTAGTGTCGCCCCCCGTGTGTCAATTTCAAGCACGCAACTTGCAGGAGGTGTGTGCTTCGATTAGTTGATGGGCCAATGTATTTTTTGTGAGGGATAGGGGTGCTGTCTTGTAATTGCATGAGAATATATTCCTTTGCTCCCCTTCGTGATCAGACTTAGACTCATCCTATTTCAGCGCGATCTATCCTACTTGTTTTACCGCAGTAAACAAGCAATTATTTCTCAGCTCTAAACCTGAACTAGTCTCAATGGTACTATTGGACCTTTGACTGGCCTGTGTTTCTCTACTCAAACTTATTCAAGTGTATAATATTTGTTGTTGTTGCAGCAAAATTTCCCATGAGGCTCATGTGGCAGAGGTTGTGGACGAGGTGTGCTCATGAAATCTGCTCGACCCATATCTGAGGAATGGAGGTGCTGAACGATAATGTTGTTGCTGAGTTTATTGAGGCATGGTGCTCAAATTGCAGAAAAAAAACTGATAATTTGTTTCTCATTGGATCAGATGAGCATATAAGCAGAGTGAGGTCATGATTTTTTTTTAAGCTCACAGAAGCTCTGCCTTGCTGCTTGTTCAGATATCAGTTATCTGCAGGTTGGACCTGTACAGAACGGGATGACAAGAACATCGATAGTTAACAGAAAATTTGTCTGAAATTATGGAAGACTTCCATTAATGACATCACAACGAATGGCCACACAGACAATGAGAAGATGCCATTACTGCTGACTGGATCAAGCAAAGGCTTCCGTGACTGTACTCGGGGACGGCTTATACATGTAATATAGGTAACCTCAGAAATGTGATGGTGTAGTGTACAGCATTTGTCAACTGTTGTATACGGCATTCATCAATTCAACAGAATAGGATGAAACACTGAGATTGTAATTTCAATGCACACACAAAGGCACATAGACACGCATCCTTTTGAAGGTCCAGGGTTCTAACGATGGTGGTATCTTTGATACTGTTCATTATGACTCGATGGTTGTCTCCCCTTGTCTTTATCTGGAATTAATTACTGAATTTGTGTCCATTATTTTGTACATTTGTGATAAAGGAGAACATCTCTCAGAAGCTATATGTGGTAACCATTCACACTCAATCGAAGAATTGCATATTAGACTTATTCCAAAATGAAGATACAGGTAAATAAATAAAGTGATTTTATTGCTGGAACCTGGTGAAATTCCCTTAAAACAAATATCTGGCAGAAGAGCTAAGAACAATAGTTTAACCGACAGCCAATCACACCACACCCAGCTCAAAGATTTTATAAGCATGTGGCTGAATTGAGAAGAATGTTTCTTTCAGAGTATTGTATGCAAAATTTCTGATATGACAGATAATGTACATTATCAACTTATATCCATGTGAGAATCATAATTTCTAAAACTAGATACATTTTTGCTGTAATCCATTTATTTGTTGAGACTGTAAATGTCATTGTGACCTGAACTACATTTGCTAAAAACACATAGCAAACAGTGACAATCACCTGTGTGTCTTCTTCATGAAATGCTTGTGCATATCCACAGACTATAATTTTGCACACTATTGCTTTCCATGGAGATGTACGTGATTTAATGTCTACAGGGGAAGACAACCCTGTTCATTCATACAGTATAAATCCTCACGGAGGTATATTTTTTTCAAGCAATTTACACCAGTCCTGTTACAGTGCACTTATACAAGGTTGCAAGCTAACTCAATTCCATGATTACCTTTTATCGATCCACACAGCTTTTTGTGTATCTGTGAGACCAGAAACTTTGCCTGAACATCAGGAACTTTACAAGCTATGGTAGCTCAATTCGTAATCCTCATAAATATAGTATGTGCTTCATTCATATATTTATTTTCTATCCAAATGATATCGTATATACTACTAGCATGTAGTCAAAACATTCAAGGAATTTCTAATATTATAATAGTGATATTTATTTTACTTACAAGAGAGTATAAATGCACTGTTTACCTCTCATTCCTGAATCTTTATAAAGGAGCTGCTTAAACAATGTATGTTTGAACAGGGATGAAGTGTAAACGTCCCACAAAGGGGCTCCTGAGGATTGACCTTCGGATGTTGTCGGGCATGATAAGAATTTAAGGGCCTCAGCTCTTCAGACAGCTTGTCAAATGATGCGACTAACTGGGGCAGTGTGGGGTTCCCGGATGTAAAAAGGAATAGTATAACTCTAAACTGGACTCAACTTGTGATATGACTGAAAGATTGTTGAAGTGATCTTAAACCATACTCCTGAACTGACTGGTGTAGATTTGACTATATCACAGGTTTGACTATATCACAGGTTTGACTATATCACAGGTTTGACTATATCACAGGTTTGACTATATCACAGGTTTAAACATACATCATGTACATGGCAGCTGCAAAAATATGGATGCATTTACCAAATTGTATTTGTATAATAAGGACTGGCCCTGCCCCCCTTTTCTTTTCCTCTTCAACCTCTGGCAGCATTGTGAAGTTGTCTACATGTACCTGCTTTATATTATTTGTCACAGACTAATTCTTACTAACTGATAAAATGTACCTTCTATGATCTAAATGAATTAAATTTTGAAATCTAAGTTCAAATTGATCAAAGTTAGTTATGTTAACTGGCTCATCTCAGTCAAGTTGTATACATTAATATAGCTAAGGGGATCAAGGGCCCGAGTGGTCTAAGGTGCTTTGTTGGTGATCACTAGACTCACACCGCTGAACGGGCATGCATTCGAGCCCCACTGGTGCATGTGTGAAAGTTTGCCTGTTGCTGACAGGTGGTGGTTCTCTCCTGGTACCTCCTGCACCATTCAAACTGGCTGTTAACTTATGAGTGAAATAACATTGAGTGTGACATTGAAACAACCTCTCTCCCCCCTTAAAGGGATAAAAAATAATGCTGGTTTTGATCCCCTCCCCATGCACAAAATTTAACCTAGCCAACATAGGGCACAATTGTGATTTTTCTTTACCCCACACAAACATTGATGCTCCCGAACATAGGGAAAGACTGAAGCTATTTTAGCTCTACCAATCATTGCATAGTTGTACAAAAAATATTATGATTCGCACACTTCAGATCACTCATAAATTTTTCACGTATTTTATCAGTCAATCAATAAACATTTTCATAATATGAATGTATATTATTGTGAATAAGGATTGCTAATTTGTATTTTTATTATCACTATGTGTATATATATGAAAGCTTTACTGGTCTTGATGTTACATTTTTATTTTTTTACTATAAATGTTCATCTCGGTGTGAATGAAAGTGTTTATAATTGGCAAGAAAAAAAATTTGTCTCTACACTGTTTCTCTTGTTGGTTTGTAATTTCATTATTACTTTTCATTTATCATATTCAATGTTATTTATAAATGTGATATGGGTATTTTATGTTTCATATTGCTTTGTCAATTTTTTTTAACCAGGATATCTATAATGATGAGTATTTGAGTTGAATAGTCTGTAAAATGATTGTTTGGTATTTATTGGACGAGTTCTCAATAATGTCATTTTTCTGTTTATATTATTGGTATAATCACATTTGTGGTTTTTTGTCAGTAAATCAGATAATACCTGTACGATACAGTATTTACATTGTCAAGCTCAAAAATCCCTTCTTCTGTCGTCAGAAATGTCCCATGTTGCTGAATGATGCCTATTAGCAAGATGATTTAGCCCTTTGAACTACTTGTATAATAACTGCTTCAACTTCCAGGTCTCTTTCAAGTGGAGCCTGTAAGTTAGTATGTAAATATCTGACATGTACAAGATTCTTTTGCAACAACTTCCATATTTCAGTGAAATACATTTGAATGATTTTGTGTGTATGTTTTAAGGGTCTGTGATGTACTTGTTTGCTGGGAAAAGCTTGAATATCTTGAAGTTAACGCAAGCTGAAACTCCACATATATATTATTCAGGGGCTGCATTCATTAATTGGTATTTGAATAAAATGATGTTAAAATTTTTAAACTTTGCAAGTTTTCAGTATGGAGCTTCAGGACCACCAAGTATATCATATTTGTCAAAAAGTTGTTCCGCATTACGACGCCATCATGTCCATGCAAACCTCATTTAAAGGATTTTGTCAAAATTGTGATTATGTGCCAAAACTCAGAAATATATTTAAATATGTTTATATGCAAATATTGATCAGTTTTGCATAAATATTGCATGGCAACAGCCTGAATAACAGATTATGAAGTTTCAGATTGCTATGATCTGTTTATTTCAAGATTTTCAGACTCTTTCAAGGGTGTTGAACTGGATTGGCTGATCAGTGTTCAGAGTAATAGGAACTGTGAGCACTCTCGTGTGCTGGCACATGTAGGCACCGTTGTGATATGACTGAAACAAGGTTGAAAACGATATTAAAGGTTATACCAAATGACTCTATACTACTTTACATTAAAACATACCCAGTATTGTTCCAAACAACAAATTAGTATTTTTTTCTTGAATAATGTCGTCGAAGTGGGTTTTGGGACACGAATAGCACACATGTGGGAAAAAACGTATTGGAGCCATGACCTCTGGTGCATGACGTCACAACCTGATTACGATTGCGCTGTAAACGTCATAGTCTATGACGTCGGGCGTTGTTACGAAAGATTCACCCAACTGTGGGAGTTCTAGCGTGATGTCGCTGACATTTTGACGTCACAACAGGCATTTGAGCAAGATCGTAATCAGGTTGTGACGTCACGGGTCAAGTGGTCACAGCTTTCGCCGTTTTGAAAGGGGCGTGAAATTGTCGCACTTTACTGCTGCTATTTCCAACCTTGGGCATTTTGAAAACATACAAAAATGTAAAACAAATCTATATAATCACCTCTACAACAATTTAGCACAAAAAAGTACCAGATTTTGAGACCATTTTGTATAACCTTTAAACCCTACTACTCCCTCACTCTTTCAAGGGTGATAGCAAACACTTTACAACATGCCGGTTCAATCCCGAAATTACATGCATTTCTGAGAATAAAGTTTATCTTGTTTTTCATATTGAAAGACGTCGACTTTCGCCTGTAAATAGAGGTTGAATATATGGACTCCTATTCATCACAGTTTGTACATGTACTCTTATCTCTGGCACCTTATATCATCACTTATTGCAGGCACATTACAAAATTTATCTTTCCATCTATTTTGTAGAATAAAAACGGCACTATTTTTACAACTGAATTTGAATGTGTTGAATCAATTATTGTTGTTAAATATGTCTGTTTAGTTATCATTAGTGCCGCACATATCTCAGTGGGAATGAATTCACGAATCATGCAAATTGTAAACTTACTTTAATTTTTACCCCCTGATGAAAGCGACTGACATGGTTGAAGCAGCTCGAACACTTTACAGCTCCTCAATCTCTGAATTGTCCACACCAACATATTTTTATGGGTGCAGGAGTGACACCAAATCCTTAAATGGTTTTCCCAATATTTCTGAGATTAAATTTTTGAAGCAGAATACAAAACCAAATATATACTGTTCATCTCCATACAGAAAAAGTTGTAGCTGTTAATTTACTGAGAACAACAAAAGCGGTCAAGTATTGGTCGCTGGAGGCCTAATTAATTTGGATAATTATAAAAATTCTGTTTGCCACTTTTTTCGGCATGCCTCGCATAATACTTATTCCAAGTATCGACCAACAAATAATAATACAATGTTTTGATGCAAGATGGTCGCCAGGGCTTTCGCCAAATCCGAAAATGTGACCTGGTTATGAGACATACATTCCTTGGGAGTATATTGTGGTGAAATTATGAAGCGATCAGTGAACTCTGAATTTTGCACCCAATTCACTCTTTCAGGACCTATGTGGTCTGCTTTGGAATGTAGAATAACAATTTTATAGACATTTTCCCAGTCCAAATCGGTTATGGACTGAGATCCAGCGTGAACAAAGCTGGAACAAAATAAATATATCCTATTCATTTAGGTTTGATGAACAAAGGGCCATAACTCTTGAAAACAGAGAAACTTCACGTTGCACAACTACAGGGCACTGACCACATATCCTGCAAATTCCATACAATATTAACTGAGATCCAGCCCGGACAAGTCCCAATTCACAAAGACTTGAAGAACAAAGGGCCAGAACTCTTGAAAATATATGTGGAAAAACTTCACGCTGCACAACTATAGGGCACTGACCACATATCCTGCAAATTTCAAATTTGTCCATACAATATTAACCAAGATCCAGCCCAGGCAAGTCCCAATTCACAGAGATTTCAGGAACTAAGGGCCATAACTCTTGAAAATATATGCGAAATGGTAAGAAACTTTCCGTTGCACAACTGTGGGGCACTGACCACATATCATGCAAATTTCGTACTTGTCCATACAATATTAACCAAGATGCAGCCCGGACAAGTCCCACTCAGAGATTTAAGAAAAAGGGCCATAACTCTTGAAAATTATACCGGAACTCGGGGGAAAAAAACTCTACGCTGCACAACTATGAGGCATTGGCCACATTCCATGCAAGTTTAAATCCTGTCCATCAAATATCAACCGAGATATGGCACGGACAAGAAATTCGGATGGACAGACAGATGAACAGACGGACGGACAAAGCGATCGCTATATGCCCCCCACTAATTAAAGGGGGGGAGGGGCATAAAAATATTATGAAAATGATCACCCCAGTTGATCAAACAATGAAAATAATTATTCTACAATCTATTATTAGAATATTTCATAAATATCAACTCATTGACAAAATGCTCTTCAACTTTTGGCCTTGGGGCACCATGATCAAGGCAGTAAACATTGTATACATAAGGTATGGTCACAAAGTCTAATGGACACATCTGATGATGACATTCCAAGGACGATTGTTAACCAGCAAGATGGAAAGACAGACGGATGGACCAAGCAGACAATAGGCCTACCCTTTGAACAAAATTGCTGAGGGGTAAACTTCAATAGGCTTCTTTTGTACTGATAGAATAAACATAATTTAAATGATTTACTTTGTTTTGGTAGTGATCTTAGCTTGACCTCAATATGAATATGGTTTCACATATCAGTAAAATGTATCAATCCATGACCAGGAACTGGAGATTTCGCACAGCTTATAAATGAACAGACACAGGGATATAGGTGAGATATCACTTTTCAACATGGGCAAATGGTCGGCCATTGTTCTATTTACTAACATTTTCCACTATTGGAAATCCTGTAAATTCAGATCGCTTAGTCTTACATGACCGATGTGCTTACCCAGTTGGACATTTTCAAATTTGAGCCCACGGGGCTTCAGTATATGCCCGTACATCTGGAATTACACTGATCCAAATTTCAAGATTGTTTAATGGCCTTGGTCCCTATTGGTAGCTAGCAAACCAGAGAAAGATAGGATTTCACGCTTGCAAGAATGCAGGGCTTCGTGTTTAGCATGAGTGATAGCTCACCTGCACGCAAACGCTCTCGTAAATTCATGTAATGAGAGGGATTCTTAGCTCACATAAACTGTCATATTTTATATTGTATTATATTGCAACCACTCGCCTGACTTTCAAATACCCTCTCCTAAATATTTTGACGTGGGCTATTTTTAGCTCGCATACTTAATTCTATACACGAAGCCCTGGAATGTAGCACTTAGACAAAATATTCAATGATAAACCAGGTGACCATGAAACAAGAGCCGAGAGCTCGAATATCCCACACTGAAATCGACAATGGCGAGACAACCACAGAATATAGTAACTTTCCTCCAAATAGATGCCCTTCAGGTGAGAAAAAATTCTCATAAAGGGAGAAAAATGAGAAGAAACTGATGAAGTAAACCGTAGTTCTTAAATTTTTATACAGATATAAAGTTCATAAAGGACCCCTCTCCCAGTTAAATTAGTAAATGTATGTTTTTTTATTTCACAACAGTTTAACTGAATGTAGCCGTTTCTTATATGTATCAAACAGGGGAGAGAACTCCTCATGACAAATACATATATAGGCGACTGAATAGTCCAACCTAGGAATTTAGTCAGTGAAACTGGATTCAGTTTTGGGGTACTAGCTGTGACCTTTTACCTTTTGACCTTAAATGAATAGGGTTCCTCTTTGCCATGGTATGGCGTATCACGCTAGGCATACCGGTTCTCGTCAGATCACTGAAGTTAAGCAATGTTGAGCCCATTCAATACTTGGATTGGGTGACCGGATGCTGTACTGGCTGGGTTTATCAGTGTCCAGGATAATAGGAATTGTGTCCAAGCACATGTAGGCACCGTTGTGATATGACCAAAAAATTGTTGAAGACAATGTTAAATCCTACTCACTTGCCATGCGAGTAAGGTATACTCCAATCCTGGAAACTGGAGATATCGCACGGACAACAAATGTTAACGAACGGATAGATGGACAGAACTCACCATCACATTATACGACCTCATCTACGATGGGCGTATAAAAAAATGTTGGAGAAATGTTGCGAAAATGAACACAATTGTTTCGTGAATGTGTCCGCAATTAACATGTAATAGGGTCATGTTTATCCTTCAATTTGAGTCGATCCAGCTGAAACTTTGTCGGTGCATGATGTAGGACATTCGTCGGTCTCTGTTATATATACTGTTGACACTGGTCTTTCTTTAACCCACTCCTTTTCTGTTGAATTACCTGAAAGCCCCCTGATCCTTTTCCATTCGATATAGAGTTCTGAATGCAATAAGCACATGTTGACAGTCCACCTCACAGAGTTTTACACGACGAGAGATGGAACTGTTATACAGGCTAAAAAATGTATTGTATGCATAATGACTGACCTTTGTAGCGCAAGCGTCTGTGCATTACCAAGGAAGTGTCATCCTAAAAATATTTGGATATACCATTAATTTGTTGGCATTAATTTGTTTGCATATGCATCTTTGATGGTCTTGCACAAATATATAATTTGAAGATCATGGTCACCATGTGGTTGAAATAATTCCGACAGCGACTGGGAAATAATCTACGGTTGGCATAATGCAGAACCCAAGTAATTCCCAATAAACTCAGTAAATGCATGGTGACAGTCAATATTTTGGGTAGATACTTCATGTAGGGAGCTATTGTCTGAGTCTTTGTGCAGCTGAAAAGGCTCAAGTCTAGACATATTGCTGTCCCCAGACTTGGCTATTGTATGCATTGTCTCGTGAACATGGAGTATGGACCCAACTTTGACATTGTTTTAGTCATTTTCTATTTTATACAAGAGCCTAGCTGTGACTGCTGTTTAATCACAGCCTGACGATGACATCAAATTATTTCGAAATATGTCACCATGCCTTAACTGAGCTTTATATTCGGAGTTACTTTGCCTCCGCACCAGTCTCACTGTCTGGATGCCTAATGATAACAATGAAAACCTTTCTTTTTATTAAAAAACAATTATTTTATTATTACCCTTATACAAGCCTGCTGAAAGCATTTACTATTTTACTATTTCATCCTGTGGCCATTGCAACAAAGTATGCTATAGCATCCACTCCTATAAGCTATGTAAGCAACAATAATAAAATAGACTCCGACTCCGAGTTGGAGTCCGAGTTAAGAATATGGTAAGGTCTCTTATTAAATGCAGTCAAAGGTTTCAGATATATTTATAAAGGTGAAATGCAAAGGTTTTCATATTTTCCTTTTCATATTCTTCATGGGCCATTTAATGATTGAAATATCAGCCAATCTGATTAAAACTCAGACTTAATAACCGCTCCTCTATCTGACATGTCGCTAATTAAGCAACATGTGACGTCCAACAGAGGAGCGGTTATTAAGTCTGAGTTTTATTCAGATTGAAATATCAGCCTAACTACTTCATTTGATTTTATTTGAAGTATTTTGTCTCCTAGTAGCTTTTGAAAAGTGCTTCGTAGTTGGTATCTCAAGCCCGGCGGATTTCAGAAATGAAATACACATCACTTATCTGCCCTTGTTTGACACTGCATGGTTTGTGACATTACATCAGATCACCTGGCCGGTCATCTTGTAACGTTCAGTCTCCAGATGGCTAGTCTGACGTGATGTCACAATCAAGGAAAGATAAGCGATGACGTTTTGCAAATTCAGCTGTGCTGGGGGTACCAACTTTTAAAAAGATTCTAGCAGACAAGATAATTCAAATTAATCCAAGTGAAGTAGATATACTAGTATTTATCATGCAAAACGGATAATTTGGAAACTTTTGCATACATTGTCCTTAGAATAAGGTCCTACAATACAAAATTGTTCAACGAGAATCACTTTTCTTCTACTCCACGTTAATATTCTGACATATATAGTTCATTTCATGTATTTTGAAACAAGTTCAATGATACATGTATGTACTAGCCCCTACTGGCTGAAGGTATTGAGGCAAGGATCCATTCCATTTTTCATAAGTTATTGTCCGGAAATGAAATCGGATGGATGGCCAGATGGACGGATAGATGGATGGACTCGCACACAGACCCCAATACCATAGTCCCCCTCTAACCCGGGACAATATAAAGTTGGACTTGAATTTCCTGCACCTGGATCATTCCACATCAAATCAATCGAACATTGAACATCATTGTCACTGATTTTTATTTCAATTGGGGTGGTGGTTCGGATAAACATGTATGAAAAACCTTTGGCTTTCAAATGACATGAACATTTGATTAATCCGATGGGATTGGGTCGTATATGTGTAAAGTATAGTCTGAACTCCTTAAATAATTGATTAACAAGCTGAGTAGCTAGCAGGTCCTCCGCCAAGTAGCCTGTTTGAGAGCATACAGCATATACGCTTTCAATATCTCCTTAAATATAACTTGGAAAGTTGATATGTGTATGTGGAAAGAGACGTTCATCTGGAATTGTTGAGACAATTTGAGGAGGTTTGGGAAGCAGTAATGGGTAGTGTAACACTGGAATGTAAGTCTGTAGTTGTATATGGATTTGTGGATGATGAGGTTTATAAATCGATGAGTGGAATAGATCAAGATATCGCGTTCACAACACAGATGGGTACAATATGGGTGAGTGAAATCCAAGATGGTCAATGGCAGCCATATTGGATTACATACTACCTCAATGAAATCAATACCAATCGCTGTCTAACTGATGTGAAGCACCGTCTCGAGTTTGAAGTTGATTGGTCAAATTGTTGTCGAGATATCACGTTCACAAGATCCGAGACGGATGGAATCCAATATCGTCAATGGCAGTCATCTTGGATTTGTACCTCAGTGAAAATCAATACCAATGGCTGTCTAATTGATGTGAAGCACATTCTCAAGTTTGAAGTCGATTGGTCGAACTGTTCTCGAGATAGCGCGTTCACAAGATGTGGGATGGACAGAATCCAATATGGTCAATGGCAGCCATCTTGGATTATGTACCTCAGTGAAAACCAATACCAATGGCCGTCTAACTGATGTGAAAACCTTCCCTAGTTTGAAGTCGATTGGTTGATTTGTTTTTGAGATATCGTGTTAACAAGATGTGGAACGGAGTGAATCCAATATGGTCCATGGCAGCCATCTTGGATTACGTATCTCAGTGAAAATCAAAACCAATGGCCGTTTAACTGATGCGAAGCACGTTCTCAAGTTTGAAGTGGATTGGTCAAACTGTTGTCGAGATATCGCGTTCACAAGATGTGGGATGGACAGAATCCAATATGGTCAATGGCAGCCATCTTGGATTACGTACCTCAGTGAAAATAAATACCAATGGCCGTCTAACTGATGTGAAGAACCTTTCCAAGTTTGAAGTCGATTAGTTGAATTGTTCTCGAGATATCGTGTTCACAAGATCTGGGACGGATGGAATCCAATATGGTCAATGGCAGCCATCTTGGATTACGTACCTCAGTGAAAATCAATACCAATGGCCGTCTGATTGATGTGAAGAACATTCCCAAGCTTGAAGTTGATTGGTGGAAATGTTCTTGAGATATCGCGTTCACAAGATGTGGGATGAACAGAATCCAATATGGTCGATGGCGGCCATCTTGGATTACGTACTTCAGTGAAAATCAATACCAATGGCCGTCTAACTGATGTGAAGCACTTTCTGAAGTTTGAAGTCAATCGGTCAAATTGTTCTTGAGATATCGCGTTCACAAGATGTGGGACGGACAGAATCCAATATGGTCGATGGCGGCCATCTTGGATTACGTACTTCAGTGAAAATCAATACCAATGGCCGTCTAACTGATGTGAAGCACCTTCTCAAGTTTGAAGTCGATTGGTCGAATTGTTCTCAAGATATCGCGTTCACAAGATGTGGGACGGACGGAAGGACGGACGGAGGGACGGCACGAAGGACGGACGGAAGGACGGACGGCTAGCATTTCCAAGTCCTCCCACCACTTCGTGGCGGAGGACAATAATGTTGATTTGATGTGGAATATTACCCACCTGCCAATCTGTCAGCAAGCCTGGAAGCTGTGATTTAGACAGGGTCTTGTTTCATTTATTCAATTACCGTACAAGACAATGGTATACCCACGACCATGGTATTAAGCTGTTGGTATGATGCACAATTGGGGCAGCAGAGTAGGGGCCTAGATTGAAAAAATACTGAAAGGCAGGTCTGATACCAGCAATCATTAAATTCTTTTCAAATTTTTTCACTCATTGATGTAAATGTATTGAAGAGGATAAAGAAACCAGGACTTGGCCATATTACTTTCTATAATGTAATCATGCTTCATTATAAACCACCAAAAAGCGCCCAGAAAATGCAAACAAAAGGTAACACCCAAAAACTCTTGTAAACTGGTGGTACATATTCATCTAAAAAATCTTTAACATGCATATGTCTTTATTATCTTACTGTATTATGTCACAGAACTGAAAACTTTGCGCGTGATAACTGCAAACTTCGAAGTAAAAGTTGACTTTCAGTTTGATAGTATTAAAGATTTTTCCAGCTGTTGAAGATAAAACCAAATATATTCAAAGGCATTCACATGTAGGTATGCAAACTTCTGGAATCGTACTAGGTGCCATTCAGAGCCTGAAAGGAAGAAGCAAAGTTAGTATTAATAATAGTTACTGGTACAATATACAATATAGCAATTTAAAGTTCCTACCAAATATACTCCGTTCGTTCACTCCTTCACATCAAAAGATACCGAATGTCCATACTGAGTAATGTCATTAAGGGCCGGGGTTCACCTTGTGTTTACTGGAAGTCACTCGATATATCACATAAAACCTACATTTGTAGAAAAATGAGCATTTATATGAATAGAGAATGAATAATGAATGTAGACTATCTCTCAAAACTCTCATCAACAACCATATCATGGTCAAAATATCAATCTTTTTTTTGTTTGATATTTTTCTAAGTCCTACTTCAATACAAGACTGTCGTTTAGGAGGCTTTACCATCAACCTTTTGACCATCAACCAGTTAGTTTCAAAACACAAATAGCACAGAGGTAATGTGATGACCTCTGACATCTCAGTCTGATTATAATTGTGTCATATGATTGTATTGCATGTACCCTCCTATATGCAGACCGATACAACCGCCCCAAGCTCTGCATGTACTTCTTTAAAGGAGAAATGCAAAGGTTCTCCTATTTATATTCTTCACCATGTTCACCGGCGAGTTAAATGATGGAAATATCAGCCCATATAGTTCGTTTGGTTTTATCTGAAGTATTTTGTCTCCTGGTAGCTTTTGAAAAGTGCTTCAAAGTTGGTATCTCAA